>JALLPI010001006.1:0-12740 GCA_036939935.1 Cyclotella atomus
TGATTAGACTAAAATTAACATAGGAATTAGTACTTAGAAAGTTGGAACTTTTTTGTCGGACGGGTGTCAGGGCAGAAGTGGAACCTTCTTTTTCGGACAGATTAAGTAACGGTTATCTCAGCGAGGCTTCCACAAGCCCACATAGGAGTTAGTATTCAGAAATTACACGAATCTCTATTTCGTTTTTCCTTGTTCTTGCCGTCTTGGACTGTTTAACAGCTGTTTCTTAGACACCCATCTCACGTGGGAATAGTATGGATTTCACCCACCCCACCGAAACTGCACGGCCTCTTGTCAATCCCGCCCGTCCCCACACCTTCTATGGGTACTCCATGGCGAATCTCTCGAAAACGAGCAAGGCCTTGAGCATGTGGTGTGTGGTGATCCATTTTCATTTCAAAACAATTACAGATTACCAAGCGACGCTGCCCTCTCTGGTACATTGTTTCATTCACAATTCAAGTTGTTTTCATTCACATAGCCATGGCCAACCTTCGCCATCTAAATCTCTTCTCAAACACCACCACCACCACCACCAATGCACAATCTGACCTAGTTCCTTACGATCACTACAACGAACCATGGGAGGCACCCTGGGACACCAAGGCAGCCATCCTATTAGGCCAGGGTATCTTCATTACAATCATGGTAGCAGCAGTGCTGTGTGCTTGCGGACGAAAACATGCCCGACGAATGAGTCTCTTACGATTGCAGGAATTGACTACCATTAGGATTGAGACGAGTTCCTCGCGTGATGGTGCTAATGAAGGTGTTGTCAATGAGACAACAAGCCAAGATAACAGAGAAAGGTCAAGACTGCAAAGAATACGACATACATTGTTCTCTCCTCTTCGATACATCGATGCAATAGTCAATTCTTGGTCAGCTTCCCCCTCGACGGATTTTGAATACTATGATCGTATATTGGCGAGGATGGAACGTGAGAAAGAAGCCAGGAGGGAGGGAGCAGAAGAGAGAACGAAGCGGTTGATGAACGCCTTCTTGAAGGGGCAGTGTGTTTTGGTGAGTGGTTGAGAACAATATTTCAATGTGCTCTGTTATTTCTGATTGAGATTCATTGCTAATTGAAGTTATATCGATGCTCGTAGGAGATTGAAGATAAACATTTCATTCCACCGTGTTCTGCGAAGGACATTGAATCTGATGATGATTTGGATGACAGCATATCAAATGTAATTGATTCAGAGATTGATATTGAGAATGGTCTCAAGGCACAGATTGACAATGTCTATACTGCATTTAATGAGAAGCTGAAGGGCATGGTGGTCGCGGCTGAAGGTGATGACGAGAATAATTCAACAATAATTGGCCATATTTCGGACAGAGAGTTGACAGCAGATAATGTCGAGAACAGCCAAGATGATGAGCTGGAAAGAAGTGTTGAAGAGAATTGTTGCAACGAGAGTGATGGCGATGAAAACAAACAGACAGACGATTCAGTGACATTCACAAACAGTAAAGACGCTGACATCAAAGGTGGTGCTTCAACGACCAACAGGACAAGACAACTCTCTGGATCCGTATCTTTCCACAGCAGCACACCAAGCTATCTTTATCTCAACATATCCCAAAATAGAACACGAGCCAACAGCACTGGTTCTACACCAACAATCAAAACATCCATGGCAACGTCTTCTTCCGAACCATCCCTCCCATCAACAGCCAACACTCAAAGAGCAATACTCAATCAATGCGCTATCTGTCTCTGCGATTACACCAAAGGTGATACCGTAGTCCTATCTTCCAACAAATCATGTCCCCATGCCTTTCATCAAGAATGCATAGTCGAATGGTTGGTCAAAATGCAAGAGGGTACACCGTGTCCTTGTTGCAGACAGACATTTATTGAGTTGGAGAATAATCAAGAGTCAATAAGACGGACAAGAAGGAGAGAAATGAGTGAAGAAGAATTGGGTGCATTGAGGAGACATTTGCAATTGGGTTTGCAGAGGGGTAGGGCTTTTAATGCTTCGGTTATTCGGTTCTGATTGTGGAATTCGTGTGTTTTAATGTTTGTGCCATTCTATAGATAGTAGCTGTTTTAATACATGTGAAATGATGATACATTTCTTAACATGAAAAGGATAAGGTTTATACCGCTCACTTTCATTGTATAATAACTCTGCAGTGTATTGTGTTCTTCATCACTCACTTACTCACTTTCATGATGAAATAACAATGGAAGGTCTCACTTGCATAAATATTATGTGTACTGTGCTGTAGAGATGACAGATTGGTAATTCAACCAATGAAATCTATTTTCATCCTTAATTCTACCTGAAAGCATTTGTACACTCGCGTATAACTTCTCGCCGAGCTGAACAAGTTCAAATCTGCAAACACACCACTACTGCCAAGGAAACTTGAACCCCCCTCCGCTGCTCTTCTCACTCTGAGTCTTTTCTTCTACCCATCCATTCTCAAAGTAAGGCATTTTGGTTTGTTTACTTTCACCATTTTCATCTACGAGATTGTTTGCCTCCAGTGAGAACATGAACTTGCCAGTTTCCTGTTTTGCAATTTAGTGTTAGAGTGGCTTACACTAACCTACAATTTATATGGGCTAATGAATGCCACACCTCGCTCACCTTATCAACATCCTCAAAATCACCGAGAAATGGTGCACCCATACCTGCAGTGATCAACTGCACCAATCCTCCGGCCGATATCTTTTTCTCTTCTTTCTTTTGCTCCGGCTTATCGTCGCTTTTATTGCTACCGAATCCACTTGGTAGGCCAAAGTTGAGCGATGTTCCCTGACCCCTTCCTATGGGAAGGCCGGATGGGATAAATGCTGCTGCTGGGGTCAGCTGAAGAGAAGATATTATTAAGATGGCGGATTTCATGGTATCGTATCCACCCAGGGAACAACAACAACTTCTTGGAACTGGAACTGAAAAACAACTGTTGGTGCGATGGCGGGAAAAAACGAGGAAAGGTTTTGATTGCAAAAATCCAAAATGACACTTCACGTGCACACATCAACAGCGGCGCTGGTGCTGCTGGCCCTGCCTTCGCAAACCGAGTCACGACGCCCCTTCGTACCTACATTGCCTCATCCCAATCGTCAAGTTCTAGCTGCATTGGAGGTGAGGGGAGGTGGCCTTTTTGGCAGCAGCAAATCAGACGAAGAAGAATGGGAGTATTATCAAGAAGACGAGGAGACAGACCAAGAAATAGTAGCCGAGGCAGGAGATAACACTGCTATCAATGATGAATATGAGTATTACGATAATGAGTCATACGGAAGAGTTCAAGATTTAAACGGGGCGTTTGTTGATTCAAGTGACGCAGATGTGCAATGGGAAGAGGCTGATAATGAAGAGATGGAGTCAGAACAAGCAGACGACGATGATTCGGATGATGAAGAGTTTTTGATGAGCACTCCGATCCCCAATAAGAAAGAGAATATGCCATCTAGAGACTGGTTTGGCCTCGACAAAAGGTCCAAATCTACTGCTGCATCTGTAGAAGAACTTGCGAATCAAGATGAAGCTACTACTGAAAGTGAAAAAGACAGTAATTTAGAGGGAGCCAATGAGCCGTCTGACTATCTATTGGTTCAAGATCAAGATGTAGAGACAACTCCATCCAAATCTTGGTTTGGAATATCAAAGTCATCTACCGCAACTGTACCAGAAGCTGAATCCCTGGATTTGGACGAGGCACCAAATGTCAAGTCAAAGACCAATTCAAAGTCGAAGCAACCAAAACAATGGACCCAACCAAAACCAAAAGCAATAAAACCCAAGAAAAGGCGTAGAAAGACAAACAAACAAATTCTATCACGCTCCTCGTCAGGGGCATCCTTCATCTACCCAATCAACAAACTAACTTCCATGGTTCAGAACTTACCATCTGCATCCCTATCTGGTAGATCAGGGGGAAGAAATATTATTGCTACTACAATCAATTCTTTTTCAAGAATGACAGCAGCGATTATTCAGCCAATACTGCTTGTTATTACAACGGTAGTTAGCTCAACAACATCTTTCATTGTTAAATGGGCATCAATCATATTGGCACTAATGCGCCAAGCAGTTGATGCCTTGTGGTATGGACCTGTCGATGGGGTGACTACTACTGGTATCAGTAGAGCTGGGGGATTTAGTGGTCTGTTTTTGTCATCACCATTGATTGGGATCGCTTCATGTACTTTGGTTGTTAGCTTCGTGATTTTGGTACGACAGCAAATGACGAATCAGGATAGTGGAAGAAAGGGACATGTATTGGGCGATGTATTCACAAGATTTAGAAGTAAAGCAGAGACAACCCAAAATGAAGAAGAAGACGAGTTTTACGACACTGATGATTCGGAGCCTTCGCCAGAAGAAGAGTTGCAGTTCCTAAATTCGTTTGATGCAGCCAATCCAACCTCAAGAGAACGCATTTCCAAAAAGATATCAAAGAGAATGTGGCCTTTCAACGCAAGTCAAAAGCCAACACCTCGTCAGGAGAAGCGTCAGCATCAACGCTCGATTAAGTCTA
Source organism: Cyclotella atomus (assembly GCA_036939935.1). NCBI lineage: Eukaryota > Bacillariophyta > Thalassiosirophyceae > Thalassiosirales > Thalassiosiraceae > Cyclotella > Cyclotella atomus. The sequence continues at coordinate 4,510 of JALLPI010001006.1, forward strand.
TCCAAAAGTGGTGGAAGCAACGCCCATCGAATACAATACAAATTATTGAACCGTCTCACGTACAACAACCCCCACTTTCTCAGCAAATAGCAAGGCTGAAGAATCAGTTGGCACAATCAGAACAGGAGAGAGCGGTACTTCAAAGCGATGTTGCAAGATTGCAGCACAGACTTCAGCAGGCTCATCACGATGCCAAGGCGATCGTTTCAAAGAATCAATGGCTCGAAAAACAGCAATCGTAAGTGTTTGTGTGTGAATGTGATAAGAAGTGCAAATGATGAAAGTGAAATGTGGAGAGCACCTGGCGTGTTGTCGGAACCGCGAGAGCGGAATGCCCTCCGCACAACTGCCTTGTATTGCAATTATCCAGAAGTTGCGGGCATAACCTGCTGTCTGATGCACATTTTCACTAGATCCTTCTGGTAACCAATCATCTTATTGCCACTTCTAATATTGCTTGCCGCTGTCACTTCAATAGCAAAGCAGACAAAATCTTAGCCAAGGCAGTAGAAATCGAAAGAAGGCAAGCCAATAATGAAATGGAAATGGTGCGAGAATCAATGAAAGGAGTGCTTGAGCGTGAGAAGATGCTCATGCGAGGTCGACTTGCCGAGAACTTGAGGTCCATTAGATTTCGCCGCGACGAACCAGAGCAAAACAATACATACATCGAAAGTAGAAGAAGTGTGATTGAGGAAGAACGGTCAGATAAAGAAGAAGGGATGGACTCGAATGGATATAAAGATGATGAATCTATTTGGGGTGGAAGGCAGAGCTCTATCCACAGGAATCCAAATATCAACTATGGCTGAGCATGACAACTAAGGCTCATTGATTGGGTTTCGCAATGCAGTTGCAGAGTTTTGTAGGAGGACAAGATGAATTGGTTCTCGATTGGGCCGCAGCTACACAGACATATGCTTCGTCACACCCAGCATTTTGGTCTCAGATTCTAGCACTGTATTCATGAATGTTTTCATTGGTAAATAATTGAATAGTGACTAGTAAATTAGTTGTGTGTTATACATATTTCAGTCGTCTTTTTATATATCTGCATCTTTCATGCCATCCAAGAATCGTAAAGCTGAATAACATACTGACACAATTTATCATCCAAAGCGTTTCTTTCAGCCAAAATCCTGTTGATTTCAACCTCAAGGTCTGTAGGCGCTGGTGGAGGTGCGTGGACAGGTGGTGGCAGATTTGGGTCAGGCGGAGGAAACAAGCAATCTAATCCAAGCACCATCTCGGTGATTGGTACAGATTGCTGCTGATTTAAGGCATCATCTTGCCATCCATACATATTGGCCCAATATGCCACCATGTCCTTTGAACCGCGATTAGTCCACATGTGTATCTTTCTACTTACGACATTTTTTTGCAATCTCCAAATGCACTTCTGTGACTGGACTGCCTTCCTCCCATTGCCCAGATAGAATGTGCGTAACGTAGTTGTTTACAACTATGTTCGGTGATGGGATGAACTCAAGATATGTTCCCGTGCCTCCTGCTTTGCGTTGTTGAATGGAGAGAATAGACCATTCACTATCTCAGGTAGAAACGGCGACACCATCAGCTAACTTGCTGCGATGCCTGTACATTCGTGTTGTCTCCATTTGTTGCTTCCATTGTTCTATCCGATACCAGAGTTACTTCACTGTAATCATGCTCATGAATCGACGGGTACATGGTTGATGGAAACAGCAAATTCAAATCAGCCGCACGCTTCACACCCTCTGCAGTAAATAAGTCAACGTTGACATATTTGCCTCCATCCACAACTGCAGCATCTTTTCCAAATGTCATCTTTTGCTGCAACACCTTGATATCCGATGGAAACTTTCTCAATGCCTCATCATTTGCAGTTCCAACAATGTAACCTCCTGATACTTGTGTCACATCCGGAAAACAACCCAACATATTTTTAAACAACGGGTCGGCTGTTGTACCAAATGTCCAAAAGAATGGCACCTCGTTGTCGTACGGTACATCATTCTTGTTATATTCCAGCACATGTCGAAAGGTTGTTGAGAGCATCTGTTCCGTGAGATATGGAACATCTGACATTGTAGGATTGTTCTTATCGATTATCGATTGTTTCATTGGTTCGTCTACTTCTGTGTTCAAATCAAAGCTTCTGGTTTGTATCATTGATAATTTTGTACTGCCGGCATTAGAAGATGTACCTTCTATTGAATTAGGAGGTTGGCCAGATACACCGACAAACCCACCTGGAAATCTTTCACTTTGATTTTCCTCTATTGCTCTAGATTTTTGAAGCGAAGAAATGGAATTGGAAACATCTAAAATAACTGAAACGGATCCATATAGTATCAGAGCCAGCAGCAGTACAGGTAGATATGTTCACTGTTTGTTCCAGCTGAGTGTGAACCAGGCAGACAATTTACTGCAATGATGGATAGTATACCAGTATGTTGTGCATGTTGCGAATTACGTGACAGTTCATCGCCCACACGGTTGTAGCTCCCTCTGCTGCTCCATCATCGGGCCAGTCGTAAAATCTACCACTGGATGCATCGGATGAGGCGTCTCTGCCACGGTGATGGAACATTTGAGGACTTATGCCTGCATCGGACCTGCCGAATGAGTCAGCCGCTGCTGATTGATTATCAGTGTGCAGTAAGTCTGCGCATCTGGTCTCATTCTGACGTTGGTATTCGTCGTTGTCGAGGACTTGACGCATTCGTTCGTCTTCGGAGAGCGTCATCGCGGAGGAGAAGGGAAAAGGAAGGAAGGAGGGTTAGCCCCTCTAAAATACCTGTCGGTTAAAAATTCTTCTCATGATAAAATACGTTTAATCACTTGCAAATGGAGATATGAAGGCAGCACTCTCTCTTAATCTTAAGAATTGTTGGATCCCTCACATTTTGCAGTTGCAAATCAGAATGAAGATTGAACACAAGCGGCTGCTGCTGAGCTTCCTAATCATCCAATATGAACGCGAAATGCCATAGCATAGTTGTCCAGGGCAGAAGAAGCATGCCCAAGAAACGAAATCTGATTTCATAGAGGTTACCCGCCACAGTGAAGACCTGTTGATTGGTACTTATATGCATCAACTCCAAATAGTACTCCTTGTGGATGATAGTAGCCATAAACAAGGGATCACAGATACTGTTGAAGTGGATGATGGCTTGGAGCCGCACGAATACGTTGAGGTGAGGGACAGACGAGAGCCTCTCAGCGCCAACCAAAAGTTGTCCGATTGTCCGGACAATGAGCTCTTCGTAAGCTCATTCTTTTGTTTTAGCTGACCCAACACGCAACGAGTTGACTTTTGGGTTACTTGCAGTAGTTAAAAACTTTGATAGCCAGCAGTATTTATACCAGCAGACATTAACATCATGTTCAATCTTGATCCTCACGCGCTTGCGGCATTGATTTGCAACTGCGGGGAACCGTGCGGCACGGCTGAGACGCCCGCAGGGAACCCACAAAACCTCTTAGGTGTGTTCGAGCTTCTCAATGCTTTGAGCGGAGGGCAACTTGGAGGAGAGAGTGGGGCAGCTGTAACAGGTGCAGGTGGCGCGGGTAATCCAGCTGTCACGCCCCAAGTTGAAGGAGGAGGACAAGTGGCGCAAGCCCCACAAACTTTGCCAAATTTGACGACGCCTAACCAGGCGGCCACCACTGGTGCCACACTTGTTCCTGCACCGCCCAGCCCCGCGGAACAAAAGGGTGTTACGGTGGCAATTGAGAGGGTGATTGCACGCTCCACAGCGGCTCGTATCAAAAACGAGTTCAAGTGGCAGTGGATTGGAGGTTCTAATGAATCCAAAAAGTTCAAAGAAGAGGCACTCACACCTGGCCAAGGGATCAAGGTGTAGGGTTTTGATCGAGAGGACTCACCCATCATCCAAACGGTTCATGGAGTGGGTAGATTCTTTGACAGCGAGGCCCCAGCCGAGATTTCGGGCGAGCCGATTGCGTTTATTGGTGATAGGACACGTTTCGGCAAACCCAGACCGGTGATTCCACCACCCGATGCAGCGTGGAATTGGAAAGCGACTACTGTGAGTGAGGATGAAACGACGTGGGCGGTTCATCAGAGCGAGGAACAAAACAAAGGAAAACTATGGTCTCATGGAGGGGTCTACCTCCCGAGCATCGTTGCAAAGTACGCCACTGAGCAGCCGCGTACTGCATGGGAGGTACATCAGTACCTAAATGAAACGGTTTTGGCTGAAGAGTCGGTAGTAGAAGAAACAGAGGTTGAGAAGCTAAAGGTGTGGCTATTGGCTGTGGGCCAGACTGCGGGTGCAAAGGCGCTGGCTCTCAGTATGGCACCGGTGGTAACCACGGCAGCAGTGTTTGAGGAATGGTGTTTCAACCATATTAACAGCTATCTCGGAGAAAAAGTAAGCAACCAAGCAAATCAAATGAAGCAGCAGGGATCAAATGTGATGGAAGAGGTGGTTTGTATGCTCCTACGAAACTTTGAAGAGTCGGCAAAGAAAACAGAGAGTATACGGCGAGTAGTGGAGAAAAAAATGATGATGAAAAAGTGAAGCCATACACGCAATATGAGATTGCTAAGTTGATCAGATACTGTAGTGAAACAGACCCGGGGCAGCTACTGGAATTTTGGAAGTTGGTGAAGACTACAAAGGAAACCAACGACCATCGAATGAATTTACATAGAAAAATGTTTGAGTGGAGTAAGAGCAACAGAATCGACATTGACAGGAGCATTTTCTTTGCGAAAGAGACAATTGAGGACATAGTCAAGATGAGATTTAACTCGGTGGGGCTCTCTGCAACACTTACCACGTGTGAGAAGGGCATCAGCAACTTGCTGTGCCTCCCAAGAACATCGGGTGAGATCGAAGCATTAAAACTATTCGAACAGGCCATCGAGGAAACAAGAGCCACAAGAACCCTCAAGGAAGCTGAAAGAATTGCAGCATCTAACAAGAGAGACCCGCCTGTTGAATACCACAGCTTAAAGCTTATGGTAGCAACATATGCCTCGTTGCTGTATGTGCTATTTGGGTCCAAGTGCCATTTGTATGAGCAAATTCTAACAATTTACAAGGTCCTAAACCAAGATGAAGTGTTTGCAAATCGGTTGGCATTTGATGCATTGAAATGCAAGCAAATCACGTGGGCTATTTTTGAAGACTCTCGTTCCTTTTTCTGGAAAAAGATCAGTCCAATGGACCTGGCTGCAGGAACAGCGATCGAAGGCATCAGATCAATGCTTGATGACGTGATTCCAGACGTCAAGTTCACTAGAAATGTGGTGCGGTCGACTTTCCCTTGGCATGGCAGGACAGATCCAACGTCTACGTACCGCCTGCGGGATTGCTGCCCGCACCAATGCAGCAGATGCAGCAACCATTTCAAGGGCCCATGTCTTTCTTATCACCGGGTTTGGTACGAATTTTGGAGTACCTCCAATCCCGCCACCATGACCAGCGTGAGAGGGGTCTCCATTTGCAACAAAACTGGCGCATGTGGCGCAAACCATCAGGACGAAGTTTCAGGAGTACCACAAGAAGTATGGCGGGCGTGTTCTGTTGTCAAGGCTATTGCAATTGGGTAACATTGACATCACGAAACTACCTGTTGTCCCAGGAAAGAACAGTTTGTGCTACAATCATTGTCTTGGAGTGTGTCCTCACGGAGACAACTGTGCCTACAAGAGAAACGGTGGGCATGTAGATGGCGAGAAACTACCAGCAGTGTTTATAGCAAATTTGTGTCAAGTCATTGAACCTGCCGTAACTGCGGCAATGAAGTTGCCTCCGGCTTGCCCGTCAGACGGCAAACAAGGTCCAGGAAAGAGGACTAAGTTTGCCTGAGGCAAGCAGTGGCTGATGAGGAGCAGTGCAATGGAAGTACTCATCAAAATGGAGCATTGCCAGCAAGCATCGCTGAGTTGGGTAGTAAGGCAGGGATAGCAGCAGTGATCAGTGAGGAAGCGGAGAGCAGATGGAGCGAGGTTAAGAAAGAAGTGAGGACAAGCAGTGAAGTAAAAATGAGTAGTATGGTGTGTTTAGAAAAGTGAAGATGCAGGAGAGCAGAGTGGCAGGAGAGGTGTTGTTTGACGGTGGTCAAGTTGAGCGGCGAGTGAAAAGAGGAGACGGTGAACGAGCAAGAGAGGAAGATGAGCAGAGAATGAGCAGCAAAAATGGCAGCAGTACCTCAGAAAGAGCAAAGAGCAAGCAGTACACAGCAGCAAGGCAAGACAGAAATCAAAGAAGAAGAAAAGAAAAGAAGAGAAAGAAAGCAGAAAAGAAGAGGCACAAACAGCCATCAGATTTTGTTGCTTGTGTGCCAGAATCTGAAAAGAATGACATGTGTGACGATGTTTTGTCTTACAAATCAGATGAGAGGGATTGTAAAACAGTATTGCCTGAGCTGAAAGCACAATGCAACTCTGACGAGTCAGATATTGAGATGCCTGATACAGAAAAAATGCCTGTGTCGTTGAGGATATATGAATCAAGTCACTCCAAAGGAGAAAAAGAGGAGTAACGGCCTAGCGACAGGCAGCAGTATCAGAGCAGTAGCGAGTCAGAGGATAGCAAAAGCGAGCAAGAGGATGGCATGCCAAAATTGGCAAGACGGAGGTACCAAGACTTTGGCGAGGCAGATTGTAGTAGTAATGAGGAGGAACAGCAGGCAAGAAGAAGACGGCGCAGAAAGAAGAAGCAAAGCAAGAATTGGCCGGGTTTGAATCCGCCAACAGTAGCAAGTGGTGAGAGAATTAAGAGCAAAAACAAGAGACAGCTGAGGAGAGATGACAAAGCCAAACAGATGCAGTTACAAGCCGAGCAAGAAGAAAAGAGTTATTGGGCCACACATAGAGGCCAATTTAGCATACTGTAGCAGAAAGAAGGCTTAAAGGAGTGGGTTGGCGAGATGTGCCCAAGTAATTTGGCGCTGCACCATCCAGCAGCAGAAAAGCTACTGCAATATGCAACAGGGGGATGCCCGGCAAACACGGGACGGCCATGGTCAAAAGAGGAGATGCAGGTGGCAATTGACAGAGGGCCGCATGTCTCAGCATTGTTTCCAGAGGCAATCAAGCAGCTCCAAGTAGAGGTCAAAGACAAAGTTAAAAAGGGTCAGGCACGGGTAGTTTTGTGGGATGATATAAAAAATGACCCACCAAAGGAGCTAAAGATATCCCCAATTGCCATGATCCCTCATAAGTCGCGTATGTTTCGAGCCATATTGGATCTGTCTTTTCGCTTGAGATTGAAAAATGGAGGCTTTGTTCCGTCTGTAACCGAAAGCACGACGCTTGAAGTGCCAGCGGGGGCGATTGATCAAATGGGGCATTCGTTGGCCCAACTAATACATGCCATGGCCAAAGCTGGGCCTGACAATAAGGTGTTTATGGCAAAGTTTGACATAAAAGATGGGTTTTGGAGACTGAACTGCAAAGAGGGAGAAGAATGGAACTTTGCTTATGTGCTACCACAAGAAGAGGGTGCGCCAGTAAAGTTGGCAGTACCATCATCTTTACAGATGGGATGGGTCGAGTCACCGCCAAATTTTTGCGCTGCTAGTGAAACGGCGAGAGATGTTGCAGTCCAGTACAAGAGACACCAGTGGGAAGTCTTAAGGACCATAAGTTTGTTAATTATGCCATGAGTGGCGAGCAAGTACAGGCACTTCCGGAAAAAGTAGCTGATAATGGTTTCTGGTACCTAGAGGAGGTTTATGTCGATGATGTCATGGCATTAGCCATTGCATTATCAAAAGAACAGTGAGGCATGTAGCCAACGCACTTCTGACAGGAATCCACAATGTGTTTCCGGCGGAGGAGGAAGACGAGAATGACCCAGTGTCTTTGAAGAAACTTAAGCAACTTGAGGGGCAGTTTGCTCTCGATAAAGAAATGTTGGGCTTCAATTTCGATGGCATATTCAAAACTATGATTCTAAATGCAAAGAAACGAGAGCTGCTACTGACAACATTGCATAAGTGGATTCGGTCGGCTTCAAGGAGTCGTATGGGTATACCGCTTCAAGAGTTCAAATCGGTAATGTCGAAGCTTAGACATGCATTTATCGTCATTCCGGCTGGCAGAGGTCTCATGACACCGTACAACAAACTGCTGCAAGTAAGACCTCCTGTGGTGTACTTGCACTGTAACAAACCACTCTTGCAGGTGATTAAAGATTGCAGAGATCTTTTGCGCGAGGCCACAAAGAACCCAACGCCATGCAGAGAATTAGTAATGGGCAAGACAGACT
>JALLPI010001007.1:0-14869 GCA_036939935.1 Cyclotella atomus
TCCCACATTGGATTGTGGGGGGGGGTGTTAGTAGATAGATAATAGATATTATAACATCTTCTATCATCTGGTTTCTACTACGCAACCATGGTGCTTGTATGATGAAACACGTATCTTAAGTAGTTTCTCCTATCGAAGAGGTAACCCCGCGGGACTGAAAATTTCACCGACTGAGGTAGGTAGTATCTATGTAAGTGCAACTAAGATTACCTTTCTGTAAAATAGTTTTTTTCAAAAAAAATTGAAGAATGAGGAAGAATGAGGAAGATTGAGGAAAATTGAGGAAGATTGTGTTGACAGGGGGAAGTCGAACTTCGAAGATTCCACGTGGTCCGACAACAGACTGCTCTAGGTAGATCACGGTCAATCTTATAATCTTCAATTGATCGGTGATCAATAGGTTGAGCCCTTTACCGCGTGGGGAGAGCTAAACCATGGTCGCCTAACACCTGGTTAGCATCTCCTTCACACAACTCCGTCAATACAACGGTATTATATTGACACTGATCTACGATTTCCACCGGCCATCAAATGGCAGCGGATCCACCAGTGCCTCTCGAAGGCGAGGTGGATCGACCTCCCGGTCTCATTCTCTCGCGTCACGCATCTGATGTTGATCCCCCATCCTATCCCACCCTCGTCTATGGATCAGGGGTGGTACATGCTCGTCGATCCGACGACTCCGTCGTTGCATCACATCATTTCATCACTGATGTCGGCCTTTGGTTCATCCTCACCAACTTCCTCCAATCTGATTTTTGTTTGAACGACTTCACATTCACCCATACTCTTTGCCCGACGGATGGACTACCAACTTTGGGGACACTACGCCCCTCGACAACATCATCACCTCGCAGACCTTTCTATAGGAGGTTATGCAACGAAACCGCACCTCCCGCGGCGTTAATCTATCCCAGCAACCAGCTGACCCTTCTAACATCAACACTGGCGACCAACAGCGCCAACAACAACAGCCTCTTGGCGATATCTTCTCTCCCCCTGGTATTCTTCGCACTGGCCAGTACTCCCAACAACAGACAGTTCCTGTCACGCCCGCCACCACGGCACGAGGTTCTATTAACCTTCCGGCGGCCTCTGGCCAGCCACATCCTTCTGGACTCTCCGGTCTTTTTGCCAACTTGGCAGGTGGCGCTTCTAATTCAACTGGAGCTCCTGCCCCGGCTGCCTCTTTCCAAGCTCCTGCTCTGGCACCTCCTGCACCAGCACCTCCTGCTCCACCTCCACCGGCTCCTGCCCCATCTGTTCAGCAACAAGATCCTCCGGGTCAAATTTTTTTGCCATCCTTCAACAACTGGCTGCTACAATGAATCCTCCTCAACAGCAACCTCCAGCTGCGCCACAACAACCGCCTCTGGTTACACCACCACAACCGCTTCCGGCTGTACCGCAGCAACCGCCTCCGGCTGTGCCACAACAACAGCCCCCGGCTGCTCCACAGCAACAACTGGCGGCAAATGTTCCGCCTCCGCCGCAGCAACTTGATCCCGTTATGCCAATGGTTCTGCTCCTTCAACGGCAACAGCAAACCATGCAGCAAGCCATGCAGGACCAAACTCGCCAGCTGGCTGCATCCATCAGCAACCGCAGGATCACCGCAGACATAGGAGGTGCTGACATCAATAACACAGTGAGTTTCTTTCAACCTATTTGTAATTGCAAATCTTAACATTGTTATATCTATCTCATCACGCGTCAGTTACAGACACCTGCAGTTACTAACACTAACACAACTATTGATAAGAATGTGGATGTTTGATCCATCGTGATAGGTCATACCATCGATTGTGCTCTGATTGGCTGTGAGTTTCATATTGTATTGATTTTGCAAATAATGTGTGAGCGATGTCTTCTTAGTTCTCACATTTTAGTTTCATTGCAGAAAACCCGGCATGCAATTTCAAATCATCACACAACACAATTGATGCTACGGATACATCTCCTCTTCATAGATGGATCAACATGCAAAATACAATTTACGTTGGTCTTGAATTTGGTGCTGAATTGTCTTAGTCGGAAGTAGTGTACCCAATCTATTGATTGCATCAAAACATCATCCAAAGATTCACGTTGAGGATCAACATGCAAAACACAATTTACGTTAGTCTTGAATTTGGTGCTGAATTGTCATAGTTGGCAGTAGTGTACCCAATCTATTGATTGTATCAAAACGTCATCCAAAGATTCGCGTTGTGTAAAGTGTCTGGGTTGATATTGAAAAAGCTGATGATGTGCAGATTTCAAGATGCAACACAAATGCATTGTGTGCTATTGTAGAATGCAATAACTGCAAAAGAAATGCACTGCACAGGTTGTAAAACAATGTCAATAAAGTACTACTTCATGCCGTATCCATAATAATATTTGTAGACTGTACAATAGTTACTACTTCGAGATACAAAATGCACTATCTATCAAACTTAATTATCTACTTCGGTTGTGTTTCATATTGCTCAATTGCAGCTAAGCGTGATGTTGCAGGAGATGAGCGGCAGTGAATTGCATATTATTGTTTGGGGTTTGGGAATTTTATATTGGTTATGGAGGAGGGCACACAATTTGTGATTTGAGGTTTGGGCTGATGCAGATCTGGGGTTAAGGAATTTTAGGATGGCTCCAATACTAGATTTTGGTAGCAGGTAGCAGGTCTGGGGACACTGAGTGATTTTTGTCTGAACTTAGTGAATTCACGCTCCGCTCGCTGTGCTTTTCTCTTCTTTCTCGTTTTCCGACATTTCATTTCTCGATGTTCGATGCCCCGCATCCTTTCGTATGTTGAAGGCTCCCTCTATTCCAAAGCTCATGCGGCGGCAATTCGACAAAGCCGCATCGCATGCGATTGGGTTCATTGTTGATTCCAAACGATGGTGAAGCAATATCTAGCGGCAGGTAAGCACGGTAGTATCTCTAACTTCTGCTGCTGGTGACTAATAGCTATAGTAGCTAATATTTTTCCCTTCTTCGATCACTTTCTCTAGTGCTTGAAGATCTCATTGGTGAATATGTCCTTAATATTTCAAAAGAGAATCTAAAGCTTGCAGCGCTGAAGGGGAGGATAAAGCTTGACAACGTTGAACTTGATGGAGATTATATTGGCAGCCATGTCATCAGTGCATTGGGCTTACAGGGTTTTGGCGTGTTATCATGTTATGCCAAGTCACTTCAGATTCACATTCCTTGGAAAAATCTCGATGAACCGACATCACTAGAGATACATGGAATGCACTTGCTTTGTGTACCTCTGCTCCCTACTACTGCAACTCGAATGTACTACGGTGGAGGGATTTCTGGTGGATTATCTGCATCACAATCTACATTACATGACGTTGTACCAAGATGTTCATTGCGAACTAGAGCAAAACGATCAGCCATAGCTCGATTTGAACGAAGTTTCTTCTCAGGAAGAATTCCTGGTGAAGGGCCTCAAATTGAGAAAGAAGAAAGTGATAGCAGAACTTTGAATTACAATGGTAGACGACAAAGATGGAGTCTTTCAGTCAAAGATGATGAAGATGTATTTAGTGTTAATAGTGATGCAGATTCGGTGAATGATATCCCCACTAGCAGCATCAATGCAATCAACGGGTCTGAGCACAGTGATACATCGTCGGCTACCGGCAAACAGACTTTAAAGCAGAAGATTACAACCAAAATCTATCAAAATCTCATTTCTTCAATCAATGATGTACATATTAGATTTGAAGTGCCTGAGGGTGCTTTAGATATGAGTTTGACTGGAAGACGTGACAATGTTACCAATACACATCAGCATGTTGATCACGAGAGGCTGATAGCTGCTGATCAGAAAGCCTTTGCATTCGGAGTGGTGCTTCAGAAATTATCTGTACATAATGTCTTGGAGGATGTACATAAAAATCAGGCAGAAAGCCTCCAAGACAAATCCTGTAAGACCATAGAGATAAGCAACATGTCCATGTATTGGGACGATGGGCCGCCCTTTCTGATAACTGAAAGTGACTCAATCCAGGGCCTTTTTTCGGTGCCAATGCATAAGCTGCAGAAAAGGGTTGCTGAAGTTATGAAGCAGATGGCAGTAAAACAAGATCCGGGTGATGATTTGAGAAAGCGGCTAAATTCTCTCAGCTCGCCCGCTAGAGTTCCTTTTGCTAGAAAGCACTCAAAATCAAACGATTCTCCTGCTCATGAATACGTATGCAAACATTTGACACAAACAATACACACCACATACACAACCGAGACCTCTGGGGATACAACCTACTTCGTTGACATTCTACCTTCAAAGATAGACATAGATGCTACATCCCAGCAATATCGAAAGTATCAGCTGCTCAAGAATGCGATTCTCTCTCAACAACGGTTTGATACCATGCTTCACGGAAGACCGAAGAAAAGCCCTAGAGATGACCCAAAGTCTTGGTGGAGGTATGCTATCAAGTGTGTACAGCATCGTCCCAACTCACGGACATGGGGAGATGTTCAACAGATTATTCGATGCCGTAAGAAGTATATCAGTCTTGTTGTGAAGAATCTAGAGAGTGAAACGGAACAAAGTGGATTCCATGGTGGATTGTCGTCTTTAGAAAGTCAAACATTGTTAGGACTGGAGAACTTTCTTCCTATTGAGACTCTGTTAGCATTTCACTTGCTCGCTCTGCGGAACGTGTTTGACCGTCGATGTACGAGAAAGGCTGTTGCATTGGCTAAGGCTGGTAGTCTCGTGAGAAAGAAGAGTAGCAACTCACTAAGTCGGCTTTGGAAGTCAGTAAGAAGTGGAAAGAACTCAACAAGCTTGTGGAGGCCTCTGGACGACTTTGAATTTGACTCAAAAATGGTGCCAATGCTACCTGAGTCGCTCGAAAGTAGCCGCCGCTCGTTGCCTAGACAAAGAGACTCAATGCCTCTGGATGACAGCTTTGTCATTGATGCCACTCATAGAGATCCATCCAACAAGACGATTTTCGAACTTCGTCACATCGACATACAAATATCACTTTTAGATCTTGCCAATCGAACCAAAATTGTGGCAGTTGAAATCGGATTGAAAGGAAAATCAAATTCTGGATATGGGAATGAAGAGTATACCTGTGACATACTGAGATTTGAGGTCTTTGACTACATTTCAGGCGGGCCATTGTCAAAAGGAAAAGTGTTGTCTGTCGAGCCAATTTCCAAGACCAAGTATGCCGATTCATGGGATGAGGCGACCATAATAGAAAATGACGTTGCTGTGGGCGATAATGCTCCAGTCAGAGTTTCTTCTTCAATGAGTTCAATAGAGGATCCTTTGTATAACGTGATACGGGAAGACCCTGATGAAACTCTGCCAAGCGGGGTTGTGTGTAGAGTTACAGCGGTTGCAAATCATGATGAAATTTCCCTTTCTCTTGTCGCTCACCCTGCCACGATTGTGTGGAACAATACATGCGCTGACAAAGTGGCTGAATTCTTCTATACATCTACTCCAGGTAAGTTTTGTAACGGATGGTGCTAAGTACACGTGCATCTATTCTCAATGTTTCTTTCGGTCTGAATGAAGATGTGAGAAATCAATTCCTCAACCAGCTTCGCAGTGCGACCACAAAGGGTGCGCATAAGAGACAGCTAGAACTCCTTTTCCCAACAACATTGTCTATTAGTGTAGATATACACGCTCCCAAATTGTGGCTTCCTGTGAGCTCGACCATTTCTGATGGAGCATTGTATATCGATGCTGGTAGGCTAAAGGTTGGTTTGATCAAGCCCGCTAAGGTTTCCAATACTAGATATGGGTTGGAGTTGAATGATATAGAAATCAAGTTCTTGCATGAAGATCCATCGTGTGGGGGTTCATCTGATAAGCCAAAGGTCAATACAATCGACCTTACTGCAGTACACCGATTGCATAACGAAATCGTCGTAAGTACCTGTTGCGTTCACAGCACAAATGATTTACCGCAGATTGTTTGGCTGACAATCATTTTCAATGACTTAGATAATATATCCATTCAACATTGGCGTCACTGGGATTTCCATCGAAAGTGTTGAGATCCCTTTGATGGGCAATTTCTCATTAGAAACATCGGGATTTGACGAATCGAAGGAGTCCATGTCAGGAGAGATGTCGGTGGATTTTGGTCCCATTAGGCTGAATCTTGTTGATGTTGAAGGTGAGACAAAACCAACGACATGTCATACACGCAACTTACAGAACGCAATCGAACTCACTTCTTGATTTTCTCGTACGTTACCAGTGCTTGCCAAGGCTTTGGGTCGGTTTTACGCTGCACAAATCATTCGACTTAAATCGAACCCATCAAAGAGAGATCACTCAAGTGCGGCTTCTGGGTGGATTGAACAGACACGGAATCAGAAGACATTGATAGATGTTTCATTGGCATTTGACATTACCATGTCGTTCCAACATATCCAAGTCGCCCTTGAAAGTTACGAAACGAAATCATCATCCTCTGAGAAAAAGAGTCGTAATAGGACATATTTGATGGATACGCGAATGATTATGTTGCAGCAGAGAAGCAAAGGGCTGAAACAGTTTTCTCGCCTGACTATCAGTGACGTATCCATAGTCCAACTCTCTGAAAGTAAACAGAATAGACGCAGAGTTCTTAAGCCCGGAAGTGAGCCGCAGCATCAGATACTGGAAAGAAGAAAAAATGTCGTTGAAGAAAGCCCTGACTCGCATAAAATCTCGACCCCTCCAATGACTCCAACAACAAAGACTAATTACAACCCTCTTATCACTCCGAAAGAGCTGCATCTTAGTTCTAGAAAAGATGAAGATACATCTCAGACTGAATTTATACGAGCATGCCATTACCACGACGGTGACAATCACGTTGATGAAGTAGAGGTTGATATCGCACAATGCTTGGTTAGAGTCACGCCAACGAGTATCGTAGATCTTACAAAAGCAAGTACCCGGCTGTTTGAACTGGTCCAACTAACTACAACAGAAATGGAACGAAAGGTTCACGCCGGCAGAAGGAGCAAATTGCGTGAGTATAATCAGCATCCTTTGAAATGCTTACTCTGTTTGTACTGATAGCACTTTAAATTCAATTGCAGGTGCACAGAGATCAAAACCAGGGTTGAATGATTTTGAGGCATCTGCCCTTTCTCCTATCACATCGTTGGCTGATGATGAATATGACCGAGGCAAAAAAGCTCCGACAGATAGCTCAATCATCTATAGAGTTACATTTGCAGGCGCATCAATTTTTGTTGGAAGACCAGCTGCTGAGTTCACCACTTCTCGTGCGTCAAAGCGTCATGGAGCAGCCCCCCATGACTACGTGATCCAAGTCCTAACGAACTCTTCGATTCTTGCTCAGAGTATCGAAAATTCCGATTCCAGCGGTTCAAAGACAGCGCATCTGAGCCTTCAAGATTTGTCTGCATCTATTTCAAACACTTGGGCTGCAGCAACTAGAATTAACAATCCGTGCCTATTTCCATCTGAGGTTGACTTACGGGCAGTGTATTCCACTGTTGATGAGGGATTCATAGTTAGCCAAGACTTTTCATTTGACTGTGAATCTTTGAGATGTTGCGTGGTAAGTGTTACGTGCAAAATAACTGGGATTGGGACATCATCAACTTAACGTATTTGATGCCCAACAAACAGCTGCCCCATGACGTAACTGTCATTCTAAGTATCTCGAGGAAAGTAATAGAAAAGTTGAATGCAATACAAACAGCAAGTAAACAGCCTGAAAAGAACACCAAGGCAATCAAGGGCTTTCTTCCATCAATCGTTCGTGTCAAAGAAAAAGGCTCTGGCATTGCAACTAATATCAGATTTGAGCTGAGCACCTTTTCTCTTGTGTCAAAATATTCATTTGATACTGGTCGGCGTCCTTTTCTTGAATTCCAATCCGATAGTATGAAACTGCGACTAGATGGTGCGGCTGCGTGTTTGACTGGCGACTTTGCCACCGTAGTGAAGCTGAACTTCTATCATCCCGTGTCAGGTAAATATGCCCTGTATCCTTGGCGAGTTCATTTAGATCGTTCTCAGTCTGATGCCTTTCTTCAACTTACCTGGATAGGATGGGAGCACTTCGTTGAACCTGTTTTTATTCAAGCTGACATATCTCGAATGCCAGACGAACAGATTATCGCTATAAAGAGCACGAATATGATCAATGTGAATTTTACTGGCCGTCTCCTTGAAGAGTTATCTAATTTGGGTCACTCACGCAAGGATGTGAGTTCGCCGTCTGATTCGAACGCAACCGCTACCAGCATTACTTTCACCAATTGCACTGGAATGGACATAATTATCAGTCTGAGTCCAGATGACATTGATCCAACTAGAACTGAAGGGAACTGTATAAAAGATGGAGACAGCATTACATTGAAGTCGCTATTCCCTGAGTCTGATAGTTTTGATTCAATATCGTTGCATGCATCAGGACTTTCGTGTTTATCAGGTCTCCCGTTGGTACCAAAAGCAGATCAAGCATTCTTTCTTTATAGATGGCCACAGAGTTCCTCACCAGTTTATGATCTGGAGCCGGTGGTGGAAACGGTCATGCAAAATCAAAGACTGCGATACAGTGTCGTTGATATTTATAGTCTGGATAGAGGAAAAGACCTTCTATCATCAACAAATTGGAGCCCTGAATTCAATTCCGCCGAAGAAGCGACCGGAAATGTATGGCAAAAGCCATATCTTGAGGGCGATTGCCCTGAATTTTCGGATAAGACATGCAGGCTAAAGCGGACAAAAGATTCCATTCGTCTCCCAATTGATTGGATGTGGGCAAATGACTGGGAGGTGGAAGTACACGGGGAGTTGGGCACCAACAATGACACTGATGGCTGGGAGTACTCTGCTGATTTTGAGACTTTCACCGCTGAAAGCCGGTCCTACAAACGAGGAGATTCGTGTGAGACTATTTGCATCCGTTTCGTCCATGTGAATTTGTTTCTTCAGCTGACCTCATCTTCCCAATTTTTTCTTACACTTAAAGGCCGCCGGCGACGGTGGATCCGTCATCGAGTATTTAAGCCATCATCAATCTGCAGATCCTATAGGTTGGTATGGGAGCTGAAGAGAGAAGAAAATGGGCACATTGCCGTTACGGCAAGGAGTCATTTGCGAGTGAAAAACCATACATCAATACCTCTTGCACTGTTTGGGCGACATTGTGCATCCTCGCAAGACGACGAGTATATTGGATACGCCGGCTCGGGATCGACTCTCAGTATTCCTGTTCAACTGGCATCCGTCAGCCATTTGAGGCTAGCAGTACAGAAGGAAAAATCTTGTATTGACAGTGAATCAACTATTCGTGACATCTCTAATTATGCAATATCCGACCATGTGATCATTCTTCCCTCTGGTCCTAATACGAACAGGGTGCTTCGAACCGCCATAATGAGTCACAGCTCCGCAACGACAGACAGGTTTGGCCTTAAGGCATTGAGGAATCTACATTTTTTGCTGGTTGTGACGAGCTCGGATGGGATATGTGACGTACAAATTCAACCGGTATTAACACTAATCAATCTACTACCATGTCAGATTCAATGTCAGTTGGGAGAAAGCGTTGGGCGGCGGAGTGGTTTAAAAGGAAAGCAAGTTGTGCAGACTGAAGAAGTCTCAATTGCAGTAGGAAAAACCGCGGGATTGGTCTCAGTGGATTGCCGCCTCAAGCCTCATGTTTCTATACGTCTCCCTGGTTACAGATGGTCTGCTTGGAACAGAATTGTAAATAGGCAGTCTAGCTCTCAGACATGGTTACCTTTAGAAGATGAGCAGGCCACTCTATTCGATGCACACAAAGAGGATGCAGAGCATTCAACTGAGTATAAGACTATCATACATCTTGACAACAAATGCACCGGAGGGCCATCTGTCAACCTTATCATGAGTGTTGAACCTGGTCACTCTCCCACTATCCGGGTCTACGCCCAGTATTGGTAAGTGTTGGTGCGGTGACCTTTAATGCCCATTCCTTTCTGTGTTCTCAGTATCTGTCTTTTTTTTATCACAGGATCTTAGACAAATCTGGTTTTGGGCTGCGATTTACTGACAACTTTGATATAATCGGTCAACAGCCTGATCCTGATTCATTACGACAGTCGTTTCTTTCTTTGACAACAGCAAATAATAGTGCCCTTGCATCCGACATGAAGCGCCAGGGATGTGAGTGGAGTATTGGTATGAATGGCATGACGTTGTTTTTCAGTAAAAGGGAAAGAGTTTCGTTATCTGTCGTCCACGACGAGGAATTGAAGCGAAAGTCGAACAAGTCCGTATCGCGTTGGTCATCGTTCATTGACATCTCTAAGGCGATTTCGAAGACAATTATTTCTGTTGATGACCATGACGGGAAGAAAAGATTTGAGCTAGCATACGATATTACGTCGTGTCCATCATTGTTCTCAAGAACCTATATGATACAAATCTTCCCTCGGTATCAAATCGCCAATCTACTACAGAAAAATGTGTATCTAGCGCAAGATGGCACAACTGAACACCATTTAATCCCATCACAGTCTTGGCTTCCGTTCCATTGGGATATATCATCGTTAGATCCAAAAATTAGGCTCTCTTGTCAGGTTGATGACGAACCAGGGCTGTGGACTCAGGGATGTGTATCGCTCGATCAAATTGGTATCACTGCAATCAGAATACCGAAAAGTGATGAAATTGTAGTGGTTCAGGTGGAAGTCCGATTAGCAACAAAGAAGCAAAGCTCGGCTGTTGTTGTCCTCATTTGGTCATCTACAGAAAATGATACGTCGAATCCCCTCTACACTCTAAGAAACGATTCGAAACGCACAGTTTTCTGCTGTCAGCCTCTTCTGTGCGATTCTGATCAAGAGAATGCTTTAGCTCAGCTGAATTGCGGTGATGATGTATTAGACGAATCACGTGATGGGCAGGCTACTGGTGCGCTTGGCCGAATTGCTCGTAGACATCAACAGCCAAATGATAATTCTGCTGCACGTGACAGTAAGTTCAAGTCAATTATCAGAGAAGTGCTTAGGGGGGAGTGTGCCGGTATCCATCTTTCCGATCGAAGCAATAGAGAAAGAAGTCGTGAGTTTGTCTGGACTCTCATGCCTGGGGATTCGATAGGGTTCGGTTTTGACAATCCTGAATTTACACATATGCTTCAATGGACCTGCTTGACATCAAGCGCTCTTCTATTACATGGAGAAGATAGTGATGTTGGTCATGTTAATCTTGATGTCATAGGTGCTGTTAGCACTGTTCTGCTGCTCGACGGGGACGAAATTAAATGTGAGGTAAAGGCAGAGCAATCCACCAAGGTTGTGGTGTTTAGTGATTCGACCAACAATAACGGTGGATGTGATGAAGAGCTGGCGTCATTGGTGCTCAGCGTGGAAATACCTGGTGTAACTGTTAGCATTATTGACAATCAACTCTCGGGCAATGAAACAAATCCCAGAGAAATCATGTTAGTATCAACCGAAAGATGGTTGTGCATTTTTTCTCAAACAAGAGATGGCATACATGAGCTCGAAGTCAAGCTTTCGTCCTTTCAAGCTGATAATTTTATTCACGATGCCGAACACCCCGTCCTCATCTACACCCCAACGATAGGAAATGAGCCATTTGTACACTGCTCTATTGTACGCCATCTTAATGAGCATGAATCGACCTATGTTGTCAGCTATGCTGCCATTCGAATACTGCCGTTCGATATAAGTTTGGATAGGAAAACAGCTGAGGCATTAGCAGCTTTCTTAATGCCTTTGAGGCGAGCTAGAGAGCGCAATATTGATGTTGAAGCATGGATCACATCTCTTACACTGAAGATGTCATCATATTACTCAAAACGCAGCAGGAAAGCTCCAAGAAATGTTGAGCAGATGATACACAGTGCCAATTCGCTTAGAGTATACATTGAAAACTTGGCTCTGCACCCCATTCGCATAAATTTGACATTCACTCAGGAGTGGCTTCCAAATGCCGCAGCTGCAGATGGGCTAATAATCTTTCAGCTTGTTCGAGGGACAGCTTCCATTGCGGATGCACCAATAACGTTCACTTCCTTTCTTGTCGGCAATGCCTTCGAATCGCCACAGTCGTTGCGACAGATCATACTCGCTCATTACAACTCACAACTAACAAGCCAAATCCTCCCATTGATCTTCAACATGGCAATCTTGAAAGGTCCTGTTGAGTTCGTCTCAAATATTGGTAGTGGTGTGGTTCGATTCTTTTACGAGCCAATAAATGCTTTAGTTTACAGTCCAGAGAAATTCGTTGAAGGACTGGAGGTCGGTACTCATCATCTCGCCCGCGGAGTATTCACAGGTGTGGTGAAAGGTGCTGCCAACCTCACGTATCTGGTCAACAACAATCTAGTCACTCTAGCTTCAGATGAGGCGTTTACTGATACAAGACGTGCCTATCAAAAGCAAATAGAATCATCGAGAACGAGAACTATAGAAGACTCGCTTACTATAGCTGGTGGTTGCATTGCAAGAGGTTTTCAATCTGGCACTGCTGGTATTTTTGAGCAGCCTGCAATACACGCATCTCGACACGGCTCCGTTGGACTTGTCACAGGTATGAAGCGCTAACGCCCAATCTGTTTGCTCATTATTCGAACTCATACTCAGTAGTGATTTTATCCCAAACGCTCATTATTCTCGTCAATTCAATTAGGGGTTGGAAGAGCCGTTTTAGGCGCTATTGTCAAGCCTGTTGTCGGATTGGGAGATGCCGCAGCTGTACTTATGAATCATGTTGGAGATGTAGCAAGTGAAAAGGTGTTTGTTGTCAAAGAGACAAAAAGAATGAGGCGGGCACTCCCAAGAATTTCAGCAGCACTTGGCAACAACGTCAAACTCGTTCCTTTCGATGTCATATCTGCCAAAGCGTAAGTATTATGAAAGTTGTGTGATGAATGTCGACGTGCATGCACATCGCCCAACTTACTGGCTCTTTGTTCATCAAACAGCCAAAGGATTGTGACTGGAGGAGAAACTGTAGACGACACTTACATTGGCCATGTAACGTTACCAAGCCATTTAATTATTGCTAGCACTCAAGGCTTGTGGGCTATTGATGCGGACTCAAGAGATCCTTGGTGCATCAGCTGGACAGAAATCAGCCATTACAGTATTGATGCAGGAAACTGTTTGACCATCACCGTGTTTACATCTCAAGGACAACAGTCCTTTGTCTTCAACATGAGTTCTGTTGAGCTAGCAGAGTTTGATGCGTTACTGTCAATGCAAAAGCAGAAAATGGTGTGTACAAGGATATATGTTACTCGTGACAGGCGTTAATGTTAATGTTAATCAACACTGTTGTTATTCTTTCAGGGAAACATGAATGCTCTCGGCACAATGACATATGCCCATTTGCCCGGCGTCAAGTCTCCTCAAGCAGCACATATTTTCGGGAGTATTAACACCAATTTCAAGGTTCGGTCAATCGACTTAGGTAGTGACACTGCAATCGTTGAAAGATGTTACTCAAGAGTCAACATATTGAGTAGCTCCGCTCCTGACTTCTTTTTACGTCTTGACGAAGAAGCTTGGCTGTTGGTAAACTCTTCTACTCAACTCTTCAAAGGCTTATCGTCAAGGCGTTGTGTATGTATAGGAATATTGAATGGATCAAATGAGACCATTCAAATCAAAACAGCAGCACTGCATGAGGGGGGCTCGGAGTGCTATACTATTCCTTCAAAAGAATACAATAACAGACAAGGTACTTTAGAACCAGGAGGAGCCATCATTATTTTTGGATGGGGTGTGGCCCCTAGTCTTCTCCAGTCAGGCAGAGTGCTAATCAATGTGGAAACCAATATCTTTTCATGCAGTATGTCAGATAGAAAAGGACAAGACACCACCATCCATTCACTTCCAGGATACCAAGTTGGCTTCTTGGAAAAAAGCTATGATGAAAGTGGGTGGTGGGCGAAGTATTGGTTGTTGATCAAGAAAGATGACCAAAACAATGTGAAAGTGTCAAGCTGAAATGCACTATTGTATTCAATCATAACTTGTAACATGCGATTCATATTAAATGTCCTTGTGTTGAGGTGTTATTGTTGCTTGGTGGCTGCGCCACCACAAATCTCGTAGTCGTTGGTACCTTTCATACATGACTAAGACTAGGGAAGACCTAGGTGGTTGCATAGGTATTGTACTCTGGCAAAAAGGGGGATATTTACTAGGAATGCCACCCATGCCTTGCCAACCATGGCTGTTATATCCTGTGCCTCTGGGCTTTCTGTTAGGATGGTCTGACAAGTCGGTAAGCAAGCCATGGTCCGCAGGACAGGTGGGTGGGTTAATTGAAACTATTTACAGCTATACAATGCTAGCTTCCATAAAATTGTTTATTTCCACTATCAAAGTTCCTCTTCTTTGGCATTATGAGTTGAGACTGATCTGGTCAATTATGAAGTAGGACATATAACTGTCCATAAACAGGCCTCTCCTCATGATGCTGTCCGAACTTCTATGTGGAAATCTATCTTACTTCAAGTCCCCAACTAGGCGCTTTGCAGGTGGCTGCGCCACCACAAATCTCGTAGTTGTTGGTACCTTTCATATATGACTAAACTAGGGAATACCTAGGTGGTTGCTTAGGTATTGTACTCTGGCAAAAAGGGGGATATTTACTAGGAATGCCACCCGTGCCTTGCCAACCATGGCTGTTATGTCCCGTAAGCCTGGACTTCCTGTTAGGATGGTCTGACGAGTTGGTAAGCAAGCCATGGTCTGCCATACGCAGGATAGAAAAAATGGGGTGGGAATTCGGATGGGTTAATGACATAGTACCAATTGTATATATATCTAATTGAAACCTTATATGTACATTATGAAGATTCTATCTAGAAAAGTAACACAATTGGACGGCCAGGAAGAT
>JALLPI010001008.1:0-13341 GCA_036939935.1 Cyclotella atomus
CCTAAGACAGGCTGAGACATCTTTGGTTAAGGACACTCCTGAGCCTCCTAACAGCAATTGCTTCCTGCAACACATCAACACAAACTGTTCCACAGTTCTTGTAGACTTTGGTTGCTCTCTACAAATTGCCTCAAGTCAAACATTGGGACTTGATTGCTGGGAAACAAATAAATTCTGAACTCCTTGATTGATTTCGCGTTCTTGATCTGGCCAAAGAGAGCACCAATGCATGCGATTGCTGCTGCTGGGGACATCAACGCCATAATTACGTTCTTCAAAGTCATATGTCTCAAGATCAATGCCACTTTGCCACTCCACGCATCTATAATAATCACCTCCGTTTCCATCTTCGCAATAAATCCCGAACAATTCATCATCATTGTGATTCATTTCACACCAGGCAGCAATGGAGGATCATATGCTTCGATGCGGGCACATGCTTCTGCTCTTGCTTCTGCGATGGACATCTCTTCTAACTTCTAACCCTCGCCACACAGAATGCAATGCTATGTCACACGGAATGCAATCCTAATGAGCAGTTAGATAAGACTACAGGTGCATGCTAGCTGAGTTGTGGCAGGCGAAGGAGAGAAATGAAAATACCTTTAGTGATCATGATGTTCTTTTATGGATTTCTAAGGAAACCAAGTCATCCAGATAGGTAAGAGGTAATAGCGCAGTGAGGCAAACCAGAACCAGAACAATGGATCGATCGCAGCGTAGCTTAGCAGAGGATGTGAGCACCTGGAAGGCAACCCCCCAATTACCTTTATTAAAGTCACTTTGAGTCTTCGTTACCGCGATATTTCAATACGAGTGGATCGGTGACCCCGGGCCGAATTCCAATTATTTCAGTGTGGCTGATCGAGTATTTGATGTTGACGTGTGGAGAAGATTCGGCAGAGCTGTTCAAAACAGCACTCTGTATGATCTTGGTCTGAAGAAACTCTTAATGGCGGATGCCGTAAATGAGAGAGTCTTTTAGCTGCTGCTCTACGATGCATTCATTTGTTCTCTGCAGAAGTGAAGCACAGTACATCCATTGTGTGATGAATCTGTACTGGGCAACTGAGACGTTGTTGGATGACTTGAGTCAGTTCATAGAAAACAACAAGGCTTTGAAGCGCTTGATTCTGATTGATAATAATTGGATCTCACTAGAGCAAAGTGCCGCTTTATCTATGGCAATTGGCAGTGCGGAGCTGAAACACTTGCAATTTAAGCACCCCACGCCCTTTGGACACAATGAGTCGTCTGATATGATGTTGGAGGGATGTATTAGAGTGCATGAGCTTTCTGTGCATTGTGAACGCAACTCACAGTGCAATACAGTAGCTGCTCTACTGCGGGATCCAGCAAATATGGTAAGAGAGCTTTCGGTGTCCTTGATCCTTGGATTTTATTCGCATGATGAAGATTGGAGAAGTTTTACTGAACAAGCTTTTAGGGACATGGCAACAAGTCTGGTTAGAAACACATGCTTGCAAAGTCTAAATATATCTTTTTGCCGCGGCAAGTGTGAACTGGATGGAGTTGACAACATTGAAAAGCTACTGTGCGATGTCTCAAGTATCGAGAGTATAAGATCCAACTCGAACCACACCTTTGCACATTTTGCGCTTGAGAATATTACATTTTCTGGATTTGATTATAAGCCTTCGACATTAGCAGAACAATGTCTCCAACTCAATATGAATGAGAACAAAGCAAAGGTGGTACGCAATAAGATTTTTCAATTCTACTTCGTTGGAGAGTTCGACATATCTCCATTCGTTAATATGCCTCTATCTGTTCTCCCAAAAGTTATGGGCCAAATCGAAGGCAAGGACAAGCAGTTTGCAGTATATAGATTACTGAAGTGGATTCCTGAGACGTGCTATGTTTGTGAGAGAGTATCTTCTGACCAGCATGATGGCAACACGCGGCTGAAGGCGAGCTTCGTTCATAACAATTCAATTCGGTTTGACTATGAATATGCACCATGGTTTGAACAATTTGTCCTTTCGAATAATTATTAGTACCATAACATATGTGAATAATTATACAGTAGCAATCTCAAATACAATGTTGTTCATTCCTAGCTTAAGATGCCTACCAATTCTTCTTCGCCTCGTCACTCAAAAGAGAAAACTCCAACGGTGTGAAAGGATTTCTCTTCTTCCAAGTTATTGCATTGTCACATTCAATAATGATTGGCCTTGAATCTTTTGTGCTTAAGCATAATTTTCCGTGCTCCTGACCTTTGCCCAACGCAAGCAGGTACTCATCGGCACTGCCCTCTTTTGGCTTCAATGATGTTTCAAGCCCTCCTGCTAAATCACACCCATATGTCGGCACATCACCTTCTGTTGCCTTGGGGCTTCTTCCGTCTATGCATTGATCAGTGTTCCATGCCCTAATACCTCCACAACACTTTCCATCCTCTTTTCGGTTCGCGAAGTGCCAATACTGAGATTTTGTCTCTATTGTCGAACCTTCTATGCAATCTGCAAGTACCAGGTCATCGGGTGTCCCGTAGTTTGTCCACTGCATTTTCTTAAGCTTCAAGCATTTTCCTGATGTGGCTTCGAGCTGAAAGACTTCTTTCGGTATGACTCCCGCATCTCTGTAGATATAACTGAACTTATCAAGATACCATTGAAAGTCATGGCAACCATGCTTCTGGGTGACATCCGTAATGA
Organism: Cyclotella atomus; assembly: GCA_036939935.1. NCBI lineage: Eukaryota > Bacillariophyta > Thalassiosirophyceae > Thalassiosirales > Thalassiosiraceae > Cyclotella > Cyclotella atomus. The sequence goes on from JALLPI010001008.1 coordinate 2,682, forward strand.
CGGATGTATCAAGATCTTTATCCTTGAAGACGCTATATTTTGGGAACGTCAATGTCTTGTCAAACCAAGGACCCATGTGAGCTTTTACAGCCCGCGCCTGATTCTTGGCTGCATCTCCCGCGCCGAGTTTATACTTGGCCTTCGTCTTTTCGGTTCCATCACGCCACATGTGAGCTACAAATGAGTCGGGAGCAGATACAATCTCTCCGCCACAAGTCCATATACGCAGCGATTGATCTAGATTCTCCCCACCCCAACCCAGCATAGACTTGTCGTATCCTCCAATCTCAAAGAACCATTTGCGGCTGATGGCTAAAAGACCGCCACTCATAATGGGTACATTGGGAGTATCATCCGTCGTCCATTTGAATTCAGCATCAAAAGTCAAATAGCACTTGCTCATGCCTCCTCCAGCAGCTGGTCTATTGAACTCTTCCCAAGTGTCAACATTAAGATTGGTAATGACGGGAATGACGACGCGTTTGTAGTTTTCGTGGATATTCTTCAAATACGGCACCCAATAATCCTTGGCTGGCTTCACATGACAGTCGAAGAAGACAATAATATCTCCCGTGGCAGCTTCTGCTCCGGCCTGTTTGGCCCCGATCAAACCAGCAGGTGAATCCAACCTGACATATTTGACATTGTATTTGGCAGCCTCTGCTTCGTCCCATAACTCATTCAACGGAGGAGCACTTGCGTCATCTACGATCACAATTTCCTTCAATATACCATCTGGTGTCTCTTCAAACACAGACATGGCAGTGCGCTCGAAGAACTCGTGCTCAAAGCCACAAGGCAAGACTACACTGATTGTCATTTTGTGACTATCAAAGCCAGCAGGAACCAAAGCACGCTGAATCTTCTTTTCTTCCTTTGGAGGAGGAGGCTTTGTAGTCGTGGTCGGTTTCTTCTTACACTCGGGCTTTTGAGCATCATCATACTCAATACACGTTTCCGTGGCACCGCACCAAGCACAGTCGCCATGACAGAAGGAAGCGCCCTTATCTTGCGGACACAACCCACAGTTCTTCGCCTTGTGATTCCCACAATTGACCTGTTGATACTTCTTATTGTCAATATGCCAAGGATGATGCCGACCAGTCAACCTCATCATCACATACTTATCCCACCATTCAAAGTCGTGGCATTTATTCTCTTTCTTCAACCGAACCTGCTTCTGAGCCACGGGATCCACCTTCCATTCATCAATAAACTTTTGAAACTCCGGCTTGAGCTCCTCCTGACCAAACATTCGCTTATAATACATTTTCTTGGCCGGATGATCCCCCACCCAAGTTTCCATGACACGTAAATTATTCCTGGTGGTAATCCTCGTAAAGTTATCGGCGGGATGCTTCAAAACGATGAATTTACCGGTGTATGTCCCGTTCTTGTAGGCGCAGCCCAATCGATCCGTCATTTCTTGGGGTAGATCTGGTGGCCATCGGGTGAGTGCGCCTCGTCCGTCCTTTTCCTTGTGTTGACGATACATGTGCCCGACGCGGGAGCATGGGACCATGAGCATGCGACCTCCGCACATCCAGATTTTGAAGGCTAGTTCTGTGTTTTCTCCGCCCCATACGTACAGTCCTATGGATGACACATCATGTTAGCATATATACAGAATGAGTTAATTGATTCCACCCTGTGCACATCATGAAAAGCAAACACTCAATAAACAAATACAACAATGCAATACTAACCTTCATCATAACCGCCAAGTCTCCAAAATTCATCGGCTCGAATAGCAAATAAACTCCCGGGCCCAAACGGTGTCTCATACGGAAATCGATTCCCCGGTGCCTCCGCCTGATATTTGAATTTCTTTCTCTGTTGAATCTCCTCTTTGGTAAAGTTTTGAGGATACAATGGATCCATGTAGTCACCGAATCTATCTACTTGATATCCGAACCAGAATCTGTTGTGTGTGAAGTTGAACGGATGAGTAATCAAAGATATGTATTGTTTGAGAGAATTGAGTTAACTCAGACCCAAGCACATACAATCAACAAGACGACAACAACAACAAACAATGAACTACAACTACATTCAAACACACACTACAATCAACAACAAACAGACACCTACTCACTCATTACTAATAATCCCAAACTGCAGCGGTCCAGCCCCAGCCCCATAATCCTTACTCCCCAAATCATCAATCACATCAATCGTCTGCATAGCAATCGTCCTCGGTTCTTCCACAATAGCAATCGCCAAATGATGATACCAAGTCGAACTCAACATTTCCACATGTGAATCGACAAACATTAATACTTCACCCTTGGCTGCTCGTGCACCGGATAATCGAGAACGAGCGCATCCTTCCCTGTTTTCATGTTGGATAACCGACACTTTTGGTGATAGAGATTTGATATAGTCCCATTCTTTTTCGTCGACATTACGCCGAATATTGTCAGGTAGACCATGTTTACCCGGAATACCATTATCATCCACCACTATAACATCGACCAACAGCTCCGGAGGGGTTCTGGCTAATATAGATTCCACAGATATAGAGACCCAATCATCCGGTTCATTCTGTGTAGTCATAATAACACTAACCGTGGGTAGCATGGTCTCATTGAATCGATAATGACGACACATTGGGTTGAAGAAATGTTTGATCCCTTGACCTTTGTTGACGTCTTTGGTTAGATCACGTAAATGTTTGTAGGCTTTACGAGAAGAGGGAGGGATGTAGATTCGTTCGAAGGAGTCGTCGGGATCGGAGACTATGTGCCATGGTGGGGTTGGGGGCGGTTTGATTGTTTCTTTTCCTTTTCCATCTTTTCCTCCAACAGTTGTAACTTGAGCATCTGTATCTTCATTGTAGTCGTCTTGATCATCATAAGAGTCCTCTTCGTCCACAGGCGATAATGCATCTCTCAAAGAACCCTTTGCCTTATTCCCACCCCTCTGTCCACCGCCTCCTTTCATTCTCTTAGTAGCAGCACTCCCGCCCTTTTCGGTACTCAACAAACTCAGCATCTCGGCCTGCTTCTCCATCCTATCCTCAAATCCACCCGAGAGAGACGATAAAGCACGAAGGTAGAAGGTCATGCCTAGGATGGTTAGAGCCGAGAAGGAGAGGAGGAGGAGGTGTTTGGTGGTGCGTTGTGCGTGCGTGTGGGGTCGGCGATGGTGGTGGAGAGAAGGCGGGGGCATGGTTGGTTGCGGGTTGTGATTGTTGATGACGGTTCAAGACGACTTTGTGTTTGTGTGGGCTGAGACCTCTTGTATACGATTCTTAGATGCAAGAAGTTCAGCCTCTATTGATTGCTGTGTCGGCCTGCTGCTGCTGCTACTTTTATCTTGCAATCGTTTCAGGGAATAAATAATAGGGTGCACAAGATAGCTGTTGGGATTAATGACAGCGTTGGAGATGGCGCGTTGTGAGTTGTGGCGAATGGTGGTGGTGGCGTTGAGTCCAGACCGTCAAGGTTAGGCTCTATTGAGAGACTACTGTGTGCTGGCTGCTACTACCGCTTGCTGCTGCTGCTGCTGTTATCTTGCAATCGTTTAAGCGTAAGAGAGAGTTAGTAGTGTCAATAATGGCAGCGTTGGTGTGAAGGTGAACATTGTGGTTGGCGTTGAGCCAGCCTTCTATCATCACGTATGCACCGTCACTCCTCCTCTCATATTTTAGGCGGAGAAGAGAAATCTTCCGTTATACATTTTCCAGATCAAATGCTATTAAAAAAGTCAGTCAGCACAAGTTCAAGTCATCAAACACTGTAGGTTTCTACCACTGGAATTTCAAAATTAACTGATCTTGAAAATGTTCATGTAGTACGTAATATCCAGATTTTGTCGAACCAGCTAGATATCCAAGCTCCATCTCCATCACATGCACCATGGTAATGCTAGCTCGCATCCTCACCACCACCTCCACCACACCCATCCTCGCCGCCCAAATCCCCTCCCCCACCAATGACGATGATGCAGCCTACTACGTCAACCTCACCTCCATCGCATCCACCGCCTCCTCCTTCCTCTCCCAAGGCCAACATGCCCTAACAGCCGCCTCCTCCCTCATCGCCACGGCCACCGCTCCCGCCACGCCCCTCCAACGTTCCCTTCTCATCCCTCCAGCCTCCGTCGCATCCGTTCTATCGCCTCTAGACGGTCGAACCGAAGTCAACAAATTCATCTGCATCGGAATGAACTACGTAGATCACTGCCTCGAGCAAAATGTAGAAGTGCCCACTGTTCCACTTGTGTTTAGCAAGTTTGGGAGTTGTATCGTTGGTCCTTCCGATCCCATTCCTCGCTATGGACCCGATCACAACAGCAATGTAGGTATCGGTGGTGGTGATGATGATGATGATGATGCACCGACACATGCAGCCACCACCAAAGAGATACAACAATCGAAAACAGTCACCTCCAAATTAGACTACGAGGTAGAATTGGGAATTGTCATCTCATCCACCGTCCCTCGATTCACTTCTCCTTCCGAGGCTATACAGTACATAGGGGGATATACAGTCGTACACGATGTATCGGCACGTGACTTGCAATTGGAATGCAATGGAGGTCAATGGCTATTAGGAAAATGTGGCGATGGATATGCACCGTTGGGTCCCGTGATTACCACCTTGGATGAATTCGTGACTGATGACAGTAGCAGCAAAGAGTACGGAGGAGCCGATAATCTACAAATCTCATGCCGTCTCACCCGCAATAATGAAACCACGACAGTCCAATCTTCCACAACGAAAAATCTAGTATTTACAACTCCAGAAATTGTGAGTTATCTATCGAAATTTGTGACATTGCATGCAGGGGATGTGATTGCGACGGGAACTCCGCCCGGTGTGGGATGTTTTAGAAAACCGGAACCTCTGTGGTTGATGGATGGGGACGTGGTGGAGTGTGAGATTGAGGGGATTGGTGTTATTAGGAATGAGGTTGTGAGTTGTCTTGAGGGAGAGGGTGGTGAAGAGGATAAGAGTAGTAGTAGTGATGTGAATGCAACAAGTGTGATGGAGATTGTACCGTCGGAAATTGGACCTCTGAGCGGTACCACTCGGGAACAAAGGCTCAAGGGATCCGCTGCCATTGTGACGGGTGGTGCCCGAGGATTGGGTTATGGTATCGCTTCCAACTTGGCTGTGGAAGGTGCTGCTTTGGTGGTACTTTTGGATATTAATCAAAGCGAGATTGACGAAGCGGTTGCACAGTTGACTGAGGAAATTGGAGTCAAGAATAATGCCAAATTTGTTGGATTTGCATGTGATGTGACGAATACAGAGCAAGTTGCCAGTACTGTGCGTCATATTGCCACAATATCTCCCACGGGACGTATTGACATTCTAGTTCAATCGGCCGGAGTAGTCGGTCAGACGAATCTCAAGACACACGAGGTCCAACCCTCGAATTTCGACTTGGTCATGTCGGTCAATGTCAAGGGAATTTTCAATGGATGTCAAGCTGTCATCCCTTACATGCTGAAACAAAAGTACGGCCGTATCATCAATATTGCATCGATAGCAGGGAAAGAGGGTAATGCCGGAATGCTTGCCTACAGCACCTCCAAAGCAGCAGTGATTGGTCTCACCAAAACAATAGGGAAGGAGTATGCATTGGATGGAATTACGTGTAATGCCATCGCACCGGCGGTGGTGCGTACGAAAATGGTGGCGGATATGCCAGAGGCGCAGGTGACGTATATGACGGATAAGATTCCGATGAAGAGGTGTGGTAAGGTGGAGGAGATTGCTGCATTGGCTTGTTATATTGCTAGTGAGGATGCTGGTTTTACTACTGGATTTTGTTGGGATGCCACCGGTGGCCGTTCAGTGTATTAAACTAAGAAGTTGTTTAGTGAGATTGTTCTTGAAAATATTTCCTGGTTGGATACAAACGTAGAACATCATAACCATCACTTAACGTTTGAAGATAGTCACTGATCTACTTATGTTCAGTGTAGATGAAGATGAATAGGTGCGTCTAAACAATAATTACGACTCTACAATTGTAAACTGCAACTCGACTTAAAAGAGGCCAAAATTCTTCTTTCCAGAGGCAACCGGAGTCATCTCAGCAAGAGCATTCTTAGCCTTTCCAATATGAGAGGCAGCGTCCGTCAAGTTGTCATATGCAAGCTGGCAAACACCATCCTTGTCCAAAACATACGTCACACGACCAGGAAGAGCTCCAAAAAGCGCCTTGGGAACCTTGAACGAGTTTCTAACGGCATCACCTTCATCTGCCAAGATGGAGAAGTCAAGTCCAAGCTCTTTAGCGAACTTTTGCTTCGATTCGGCTCCCTGTCCACTAATTCCGACGACATCCGCCTTGAACTCCTTGCGGATGCTCTGGATCTCCTTTTGAAACTCTTTGGCCTGAACGGTACATCCAGGCGTCGAGTCAGCAGGGTAGAAGTACACGACCAGAGGCTTCTTGTTCTTGGAGCGGGTGAAGGTCTTCCCGTTTTGATCTACAAGGGAAAAGTCTGGTGCTGTTTCGCCTACCTTGAGGTTCAGTGCTGTGCTTTGCCTGATGGCGGAAGTGGTGGTGAATGCACTAGCGGTGCAGGCAGTTGCAGCGATGAGGGTGGCAGTGTACTTCATGTTCTGTTGTGTGCGTGTAACTAGAGGATTATGAGGACTACGTTGTGATGTTTGAGAGCTCTGACGGCTGACGGCTGACGGCGCAGATTAAGATCTCACAGTCATTTAGGATTTAAAGGTAAGATTTAGATATATTGTAAGTTGTACTTTATCAAAAATATTGTTACCTGTCATTGCATAAAAGATACCGTGTGAGTCAGAAAACGCCCCCTCCTCCCCTCTACTTCACATTGCTCTCACGATTTGACGACGGACAATCCATGCACTGGCTAACTCAGCAAATACAAGTAAGCAACGCTACCCAGACATCTATCGATGAAATCCTCTCTAATTGTAACAGCAGCAGCAATCAACGGATGCTCAGCATTCAATGCATTTACCCAACTGAAAAAGATTCTCTCAATCCCAACCTACGACGGCCCACCCCCATCCCGAGTTAACACCGAGAGCTGGCTCGATGTACTTGAGTACGACCAACCCCCCACATTTGATGTCCTTGCAAAAACAATCGACTTTGCCACACGCAAATCATATGAAGAGCGCAACGCATTCTTGGCCGATGATTATGTATTCCGAGGACCTATCATCGGACCTATCACTTTCAGCGATGTAAAGAATACTCAACAGGTGCCTATCCCAATTTAGAAACACGTCCGTTCGGGTTTACTGTAGATCCCGACAATCCGTATCGATGCTACTGGTTTGAACGATGGGAGGGTACCAATACCAACAGTGTTAAAATTGGACAGATAGAGCTTCCCCCCACAAACGAAGATGTAAAGTTGCCCACTCATATCATGTCAGTTCATTGGACACCGGAGGCAAAGATTAAGTACTCGTGTTTGAGCTCACCTTTGGATCGATGGGAGGGTACAACGAAGGGTGCGGGCGCTGTGTTTGGTTTGCTAGTTGGAGCAGGTATGGGAAGTACCAGTGCATCTGTTGGTGACATGGCATTGAGGTTTCAGCAAAGATTGGTGCATGCTATTGGTGGTTTTGGTAGGAATTGGAGTTTGGAAGAGGATATCCCTGCCTGGTGGAAAAGTAAGGCTAGAGGTGCTGACCCCAATGATTTGTAGCTGTGATAGTCTAGATGTAGGTGTTTAGTGAGTGTCCTTACTCCATACAATTTATTTTGAAGATGTACCCCCAGAGAGCAGAGTGATAGAAGCCGAGACCACAGAAAGTAGACAATTATATTTTGAGATGGGTGAAGAGAGAAAATGTTTTCCAGCTAGAAAATAATTTCATTCGGGCAATCTGTCACTAACATAATCCCCCCTGTATGAAACCTATTTCACCTTTTTATTTCATTATTAAACTAGCAGCAAAAGACACATCTGCCCCCTGCACTCAAAACACATTTTAACTCAACCTATGCTTCGTTAGTCTTCTTTTCTTCATCCGCATGAACAATGTCATTCAACTCCTGGAAGCACGTACGCCACTTGAGAGAAATATAAGTGTGAAGGAGCTCCTCATCCTTGGCAATGTCGCGTGTGGCAAAGATCTCAAACCTATCCTCATCGAAATAACGGACCATTCTGGTGTTGGCGGTTCCTTCCTTACAGGTGTTGTAGAATGGGGCACAGCCGCTTCCCATTCCCCAGACCTTTTGATACATTGAATCGATTGATTTTAGGCGGCACTTCTTCGTATGAAAATGAAGACAAATAAAAATGCATTTGTCTCACCTTGTTTGGGCGCTCATCACTCCATGTGAAAATGTAGGGGCAGGTGTTTCCATCAAATCCATCAGGAAGACGACGCATCACACCCTTCTCGATAAGATCACCTGTGCAGCGACGATGATGTGTGATGAGTCAGTATCATACATCGTACATTGACCAATGCCCACAAGAGAGGGCATATCTCACCTTCCTTAAAGGCAACGGCGGCAAAGGCACCATCAAACATTCCAGTCTCTGCATTAGAAAAGGATGACTGCTTAACGTAGACCTTGCTACAGTCGATCTTGGTTTCAGGGTGGTTCTCCATGGTAAGATAGATGGTGTAAACAACAAGCTTGGTGCTAGAAAAATATGAGAGGATGGATGGCCGATTTTTGTGATGCGCAAAAGAACCCGAAGAAGATGCATGCTTGCGGTGCGTGGTGGCAGGGAGGCGTGGCGAGAAGACTCCTACTCGAAATGCCAATGCGCTTTGTAGATAAGATAGAGAGGATGAAATAGAGAAATGTTGGTTTGAATTCATAAATCAATGGAAGATCTGCATTCAAAAGAAATTTATCAATTCCAGCATCCCTTATCTCCCGCCATCTCGTTGTGCGTCACTGGCGGGAGCGGCGCCTCTCACCTTACCTCTTCTCTCTCAGTACTTAATTTTTTCTTTCCCCCTTCTGTTTGTCGACAAGTCAACTGCTTCAATGATAGGCTCGGAGTGCATCCGGCTCCGACTTTTTCTCCTATGGCATCGGGTTCTCTCTCTCTCTCTAGAGAGAGAGAGGGACTTCTCCTGCTGTCGTCTGCGTGTGAGAGACATCTTTGTGGTTTAATTTTAAGGTGGTGCCTCTCTTCTCTCTTTATCTAGAGAAAGAGGTTCGGAGTGCCTGCGCCTCCTCCTAATGGTTTCAAACCAAGATCTCAGCTCCCACTCCCCATGCAAGTAAAGCAAAAGGTGCCGAACGTATCAGAGAACGATGACAAATCATATCGCTGCACGACGACGAGAAGATGAGACCGACAGTTGGGTCGAATCTGGAGTTGCCAACTCGTCTCCGACCAGCAGCCGCCGCAACAGTGAACATCAGATCCATGCCATCAGGGAACATAGCGTTGCTTCTGATCCTCCAACTGATCAAGTGCCAATATATCACGTGCACAAATGGGAATGGGCAAATCTACTCTATCTATCCTTCTTCTCAATAATGGAATCACCGTCCGCTCGTTTCTTGGACGTATCTTTGGAGGAGACTGTGACTCAACCAACCCGATAGACGATTGGCTAACTCCATTCTCATCACGTATCTGTGTTACTGCCACCGGTAAAACAGCTCAGCATGGGGGAGCACTATTTATCGACTTGCCCGCCAACATGTTTGGGTGTTTTATAATGGGATTTCTAACTGGACATCACAAAGATTGGCCGGCGCTACCCTGGTTGGAGAATGATCATCCTTTGCAGTACGAAGAGGGGCTGCATTTGGGTTTAAAGACTGCGCTTTGTGGGACAATTACTACACTCTCGGGTTGGAATACGCAAATGGTTCAGATGATGGATGGCACGGGTAATGTTCTTGGAAGTCAAGTAGTGGCAGCTTTATTTGGATATGTGATTGGTCTGCAAATATCTGTTAGTTCTTATCGAGCTGGTAGGACACTGGCTTCCTGGTGTCATTTGAAAGCCAATCCACATATCTTCGATGCTGAGTTAAGACCTCCAGACAATGACAGAGACAAGTCGCTCAGATTCCATCATCATTTGATTGCAAAAATCATCCCATCGATTGTTGCCTTGGTATTATTTTTGCTGTACTTACTCGGGGATGTTCATTGGAACATACTTTACTACAGAAAATTGTGGATCGCTTGCCTAGTTGGGCCATTAGGTACGTTAATGAGATGGAAGTTTAGCACCCTCAACGGCGAGCTGAAATTCAATAACTGGCAGTGGTTCCCGATCGGCACATTTGCTAGCAACGTCATTGCAAGTGTCACAGCGTGCCTCATCAATGCTATCTTTACTGATTTGAATACTGCTGAAGATTGGTCATTGGCTTACGATATACTAGCTGCTGCCAGATTAGGATTTGCAGGGTCTCTGTCGACGGTATCATCTATGGTTAAAGAAGTGGTGGAGATCTCGGAAAAGAACCCATATCATGACAAGAGGGCATTTATTTACTCGTACGGAACGTTGGTTACGTGCTGCCTTCTTGGATTGCTTGTTTATTCGCCAATGGTTCGATTCATGTGACAGTATTGTATAGTTTTAAAGCTGTCTAACTTAGGACTCTACCAGAGCTAGAGCACCCAGTTCAACGCAGCAACGTGCAAATGATAATAGCGTGAAGTCACATATCATGTCTAACTTGGATATAGAATCTTTCTCGTCATAGA
>JALLPI010001009.1:0-12768 GCA_036939935.1 Cyclotella atomus
CATAGCAAACCCTAGTATCAAATGAAAGCTGAGAATCTCAACTTTTCGAATCTGTTATGGGGTGCAACACTAAGTAATCTCAAAAATTTTGTTTGCCCTGAAAATGCAGCGATGTGTTGTAGACATCTTGCTGATGATGGATCTCAAACAGAATTTTCATATCACCACTCTGGCATGAGATATGAGGCCAGGGAGTACTGTGAATTTGGTAGCGCAATTCATTAATTTTAAAAATTTGGTCTCGCTTTTTCTCGCCATTCTTGGCTCTTTGAGACGACGGCCTCTCGCATCAAAAATCAACCTACCTAAATGAACAACCATGACGACAGCCATCACAATAGAGGCAATATCTTCCCTCACCACTCCATCCAAGCCACCGGAACGTCGCCTTTCTCTTAATATCACCTCAGCGCATCATCCGACGCGCTGCTTCCATCAAGGAAGACCCGTTCAATCACCCATCACCATCACGACATGCCACACACGAGCCATCACTTGTTCAGTGAGGCTGCACCCTCCTGTCAACAAATTGAGGGCACCTACACCTCTACAAAAGCCCCTCATTCATCGCGATGGGTCTCTCCGGTGGGGGAATGCTTTTGGAACGGAGAAAAGGTGAGCTTTATCCGCTTAGATGTGCCGTTTTTCTTGATGGAATTGTACTCACCTCACGCCTCTGCAGGGAAACGGAGATGCTGACTTCCAAACAGCATCTCCACACACCAAAACTCCCGAATCCATTTCGATTGGTAAGGAGCTGCAGGAAATGTATCAAGAATGGAGAAAAGGTGAGTTATATTGATAAAGTTATAGTGTTTTGCAAATCAAGTGTATTCACGTACTGACTGAGACAAGCACAGTGGTACCATCTACCTCAACACAACAATCAACGGTGGAACAAGATGAGGATGAATCAACTCAACAATCATATTCCGCAGACTCTTTTGTAGGATGACACGTCTAATATAGGTGAGACACTTTGTCATTTTGTTGATACGTTTCAGACTTGCAAAACTTTACAAGTAGAAGGTCGGTTGGAATGTATAAATGTGCATATTATTTTGATTATATATCGTCCTCATTATCTTCGCTTTCAACATCACTATGAGCTAACTCAATAGGTCCCTGATTCAATCTCATTTCAAAACGGGGTTTAATCGTCTGCGCCGACAGTGCAAATATATTTTTCATGCACCTCCATTTGTTGTTGACTTCTTCTTCGATAGAAGCCAACTTGCGAGAATTTCTTGCAACTACAAACACTTGCATGATCTCATCCTCTGTCTTCCCTTCGAGATCTTCAGTGCCACTAAAGGTATTGTCTTCCTTGCCTTTTGCTATCTTTTTCACTAGATCTAAATACTTACCAACAACCCCATCCTTTCCCATCAGAGCCGACTTAGTCTGTTTCTTTAGCGCTGCTTTAGTTGTATTCAAAGATTCAACGGGAGGAGAGAGTAGCTGACCAATAAAAGGTAGGACTTGCACAATTTCTCGTAGAATCCGTCGGTTACTTTGATTGACTTGAAATGATTCTTGGTTGCCATTTTTTCAACGACCGATGCATATTTGATGTCACCTCTCTTGTGCCATGATATATCATGCGCACTTCTTGCTGCTTTTGCTTCTTCATCTATTACTGTTGAATCAATTGGATTGAATGTGCGATGTGATTGCTTTCTAGCATGCCGTTCCTCCCATTTTGTCCTTAGCTCGTCCTCGTACTTCTTTTCCATCAATGTATGACCCTGCTTATTAATGTTTCTTATTTTGATCTGCTCTTTGATATCATCTGGGAGATTATTGATCAATTCCGTGGAATATTTGGCTGCATTGCGAAGTAGTTGCTCGCCCTGCATTTGTTGAGTCTTCTTGCGATCTAAATGTTTTCGCGGCCGATATGTAAGAGTCTTGTCTCTATTCTTTCTAAACAAATCTTTTCTCTCGTCCCTTTGCAGAAACTCATCACCCATCAGCATATTGAGGCGGCTATCAAGGCATTCCAGTGACATATTTGGGTCGTAGCAAGCTCTGACAAAAGCATGGAGCAACTCGACTATCCTAGAGTTTGAGGCACTCCATTGAAATGCACTTGACAATGCCTCGGATATGAGGGGATATTTGGCGTTGAAGTCGGCAAGAGGGGTGTCTGTGTCATCGTAGTCTTCTTCTGAGATACCAGTCTCATTATAAAGACTTAACAATTCGGCTCTTAGGAGTGCCCGGCAAAATCCAAATTGTCGGAAGAAATGGAGAGCTTTCTTCCTCTCTGGAAGTAGCTGCTCAAAATAAGCACGAACCTTTGGAGACATTGACGCCCTATCCTCATCGGTCTTGTAGGTGAGTTGGCACCATTTCTCTTCTGGATTCAGAATCACCTCACAATACTCATCAAAGTATATGTTATCTGGATCATCTAAGTCAAATCCCTCATTAGCAATACACGCAATGATCGCTTTCAAAATGCAAGGACCTTCAACTGGGTGACTCAAGAGCAAAAACACAAGTGGCGGCTCAAGTAATAGCTCCGAGTTCTTCGATACTCTATCTAGTGCCTCTTCAATAGCTTCTGTGAGTTGTTCCAGCTTCATCTTTTTCAACTCTTCATCTTCTAACTCCATAATTCTTGCATGTGTTTCAGGAAAGCATTTTGCTGGATCTTTTGAAGCCGTAAGCCAAAATGGAATCACAAAGTCAAAGTACAGCCGATGAAGCTCTTGAGTGATGAACCCCGCACGCCGATTATATTCGCCATTGTAAGCATGCTCGCAATGAGTGATGTCAAAGTATTGCGATACAAGCTCCATCTCGAAAGTAAGAGATATCTCTATCACTTTGCTTCTAGCCATCACCATTATTTGACGAGCTGTATCTTTCATCCATTGACAATCATCACCACCAACTTTGCCGCCGAGAACATGCATAACTTCAGCCCATCGGTAGATAAGATTGAGCCCATCTTCATCTACGATATCGAATGCAGCTAAGATTTCCTTGGCAAACAACCCATTTACTCTCCAACGTTGTGGTCTTTCACGGCGGGTTCTAAGGATGTATTCATTGGGTCTTTCGATTTGATTGAGAATGTCATCAATTATTTGCTGGGACATCTCTGGATTCCGTGAGTTAAGATCATGTATACTTTGCAGTAATTGCCTTGGATGGAATTGACTGAAGTTGCCTCTTTCAGGGTTGCCAGAGAATATTTGGCTTGCACGGTTGATGGCTATATTATCAATATGGAAGAAATCAGGTATGATTATGTACAATCTCTCCACACCAAAGAACATATACGACTCTAACCCCAACTCTTTCAGGTATTCCATAAGTCTCTCAAAAGTTATGGCAATCTCTGCACGTGCCGATCCGGCATTATCCACGGTGCCCCCTCCCAAAAACGGCAGCACATCCTTGTGGAGATACTTCTTTAATACATCGAGGTTGAGTTTAGCATTTCCTTCTGCATCCTTCGTAACCGCTGTACTTGAAGTCAATACAATGTATCTTGGCTTATTTCCATCGGGATACACTCCGGTGCGTAAAACTGCATGCCTTGTGTCATGCTTGCCGTGCTTTGTGTCATCTGTTATGATGTACCAAAGAACTGGAAATCCATGCTCTGACTTAAATCCAAATGTTCCCAAATTGTCACAGGATTGAAGATGCCGATCGATGATGGCAATTCGCTTGAACCAGTTGCGTAGAGTGGGGATACTAGAGAACTGTTTTTTCACTAGTCTAGTGCCAAGAAAGTACGCTGCAAACTAATTGTACAATCCATTGAATTTGGACATGGATATGTCATGGCCAGTGTAAATTTTGTACAGCATGTACGCTGATTTGTCGGTATGTTGATTCTGGCCGTTGTCCTTTGATATGGCATGTGTAGTCCTCGGTAATCTCTCACCATCTGTGTATCTCTTGCCGTCAGAGATCCACTCCAGTAACAATCTATCATGTGGAATATGAAACAATTCGTCAGGCATTGAGTCATTTATCTGGCAGCGTAGTTCAGCAAAGTTTTGAAGCTTGCGGCCCAATCTACTTTTCCCTAGCAACAACATACTATCAAACAAAGAACCACTGAATTGAATACCGCCCAGTGAGGCTATTCTTTCGTTTGCCGCAGCCAATGTTTTGCCCACATGCGCCTCTTTAGTAAGTATCTCTAGTGAACCAACATAAACATAAGATTTGTGTTCTTTCCACGATGTTTGCAAATCACTCAAATCAATACAAGCAGTATCACTTCTTTCATGTCTTCTCCTTTGTAAATCATCGGCAATAGTTTCTTGTTCCTCATTATATCTCTGCCTCACTCTTCTATCAGGCTCTGCCTCGGTTGCATTAAGAACACCACCATCTCTAGTGCGGGAGCTAACTCTCCTAATGATGGATCTGTTCAAAACAGGAGGAATAGCTCCACACACCTCGAGCAAGGAAACTATTTCTCTCTTGACACTATGCAGATCATCTGCACTACAATCCCAACACTTAGCAAACCCATTAGCAATAATTGGTAGCTCTTTCTTTTGGTAATCATCAACGACCTCATTTCCTGTAGCCCATTCTCTCCACAACTCGGCTCTCCTCTGTTTCATGAACAGACTATTGCGCCGACGAACCAACCTCTTAACAACTCATTGACGTGTGAGTCTCTGAAGTTGCGCAAAGATCTGTTGTGAGCAGCTGGAGAGAACCTACCTCAACAAGAAAACAGACATTTTTAAAAATCCCTCACAGCGCACTCATTATCCAACTTCAAGACACAAACGAGGGGTGTATTGTGATCTACGAGAGGAGATCTACAATTCTGCCTACTCAAAAATCTACTGGGATAAGCAGGTGGCAAGAGAAAGAGCTCCAAAAAGGACGTATTTAATTAATTTATTATTTTATTAGCGTTGCCCCCCATATCTGTTTTGTTTTTGGGCTAAAAGTTAACTTTGACTATGCTGTGAATTTTTTAGTGAGACTACGTGGCTCGAGACCGGCTAAAAGCCTGAAAACAATGGTTTCCACGATAAGGAGATACTTATAATCATCTGTACATCATACTCGTTACTAAGAATCATCTACTTAAGGATGAAAATTCTGATACAAAAAGGGTATTACACAGTGCAAGTTGCGTTGCATCACTTCCGAGCTTATGTCAGAGCATTGTCACTAGAACGGATGGGCTCATTCCGATGGGTGTCAGCAGCTCTCGTTAAGGGTTGAGATTTTGAGTAGGCCATTCGTTGTTTAGCGGCTCTCCTTTCATTTTGTTCCTTCGCAATTCGCCTTTCATGTTGCTCTTTGGCGATTCGCCTCTCATTCTGTGACCTGTCCGAGTTTTCCAATACATCCGATGAGCCTCCTCGACGAATCGACTTCTTCATAGACCCACTCAATGGTGCTTTGATAGAAGAATGGGGAGAGTTGGATAAGCCTCCTCGACGAATTGACCTTTTCATCGAACTCTTCAATTCACCAGACGATCCACCACGACGGATTGACCTTTTCATGGAACTTTTCGATTCATCAAACGATCCACCACGACGAATAGACTTCTTCAAGGATGATTTTAACGAACTATTCAACCCTTTTGCGTTGGAGCTTCTATAAGAGTTGCCCAAATGTTCGCTGTCGTCTTCGATGGCAACCGCCTCCTCAACAGCGTCAAGTTTCGGCATGTTCTGCTTAGACCTTGTCAATTCAATTTTCCTCTTCTCCAGTATGCTTAACTCAGCTTCAGTGGACAGCGAAACGTCGTCTTGATTGCCCATCGGTATGGACGATTTGTCAACGTCGATATCCCCATCCGTGTCAGATGAAGTTTCGGACTCCAGCGGACTTGATTTTTCTTGCTTCAGTAGGTCTTCTAAGTCCCGCTGTTCTCTCATGGCAGTTCGTGCCTTCATTACATAAACGATGGAGCAGCCAGTAAGGCAGCACCAAAGAAATCCGATCCCAACTCCAACAAACTTCCATTAGATTGGGAAGAGATCGAGGTGAGATTTGGCTTGGCTAGTCCCAAGTACACGTTCAACCAAAGCAAGACTTACAGCACCGAATCCGAATCCACTTTCTTCTTCCAACACAGCCACTTCGTTGTTAACTGTTGAAGGCCTTGATGACGGCAGAGGAGTGAGCTCCGGAACTACATCACTAGTGATTCCATTCAAAGGCTTAAAGTATGTGTAGAAGCTGCTTTGCTCTTGTAACATCATCATGAGATCCTGCTCGTTCTCTTCAATTGTCACATCTAGCAGCTTTGCAAGCAAATCTTCCGGTAGGAATGAAAACGACACCTTGACGATCAAGGTTATCTGCATCGCAGACGTTTGAGGTACAGCCGACTCCTTTTGTTTCTTCTTAAAAGCGATGATTTGGTCTTTCTGCTCTTGCTCAAGAAGCTCTCTGGGCTTGTTTTGAGACACTTCGATTTCATCAACATCAATTTCAGTGCTATTGGCCGCTGCATCCACAAGCACTAGTTGTTGATACCAAATATCTATACCTTCAATTAGCTGTAAAAAGTCAGACATCAGAGTTAGAAAATAATACACATAAGGAGAGAAAAGCTATAAAGGCCAGGGCAGTGCCTTCTTACCATGTTTGATTCGATGTACTTGTTCAAGAACTTCATCATTATTTCGAGAAATTTCTCAATCTCTCTATCCGTCATGGGACGTTCAGGAGCACCTCTAAGATTGACATTTAGATTTACTCGCATGGGCACAATGGGAGATCCGGTAGGGTAGCTCGTAGACGGAGCAAACGAAGGCGCCCTAGATAAAGTGGGTGAGTCAGTCGGTGTCTCCGTGGGGCTTATAGGAGCAGGTGTACCAAAGAAGGGGGCCGGGGTGACAGGGGCTTGCGAAACGGGTGTCCTTGTAGGAGGACTGGTAACTGGGGACATACTTGGCTGTGGTAATGTTGGACTCTGAGTTGGAAGATTTGGGCATGGTAGCTCGTTGACTCTCCCGTAAGCACTAAATGGCTTACAAGGCAATCTGTCGTAATAGATTGCTCCAAGGAATCGACGTGGGTACCTAAAGAAGATGTATGCCATTGGGTCACTTGGATCTGGCAGATTGAACGAGAGCACTCCCTGGTTGAATGAGAGTCACAAAAATGTAAGATATCACTACATTGAGCTAGGAACGACATCACAAGCAAACAAAAATGCAACTGACCTCTCCCTCCCACACCTCAACATCCGGCGTGTCAACCTGGACTGCAGCATCTGACGCAGTCCCCTCAGCCGTCTGATACACCAAGTCCATAGTTTTCAATGTCAAATAAAATGCCCTAGTCCCACGCTCTCCTCCGCCACCAGGAATGTCAACCGGTGTAAAAATTTCCTCTGGAATGGATGTGTATCTCCCAACTCCACGGCCTACAACCTTTCCTTGGGCAATGATATCCCAGCCTTCAGTCGAGTCCTTGAAATCGGTGAAGCTGCCAATACGGGAGTACAGAATAAGATCCACCTCATCCGTGGCGTGAGTATAGAAGTCTAAGGCAGTGATGAGGGAAACGCCGGCATCTGCTTTGGATCGCATGTTAAATAAGTACCTGAAGAACGCAATAGCAGAAAATCACATGGATCTTGAGCATAAGGTTGTGAATCTAAGATAACCATGATAGATAAAACTACGCACCCATATGAAGATGTAGTACTTCCTCCAAGCATCAAATCTTGTTGGGAGCCAGTCATGATAGTGTTGTAAACAGTCCGAGATGGTTCCATTGATGGCATATCTGATGGTTGAGAACTTGGTTCCATTGAGGGGGTTGGAGTGGGTGGCCCTAAATTCAAATGAAAGAAAAATCATTAGATAGTTCACTGCGAAGCAGTTAAATGATACCAGTTCTCAGAACATCAGCCTAGAACTAACCAGTAGGCCCAGGTGTGGGCTTGGCCGTAGGTGTTTTGGTAGGCCGCTGCGTAACAGCATCCTTCGCAACAGCCTCTACACCACTGACTCTATCAAAGAAGGCAGAGCCAGCTCTTGAACCTCGTTCTTTCAACGTAGAGATAACTCTGTCCCCACCTCGGTTGATAGAGTCTTCAGCGATAACATCCAAATCAAGATAGGGCGGGGGACGATAATCCCCCGTAACTACCATCGAGACATCTAACGCCGATGATCCCGAGGGTAAAAACCTCTGCGTAACGTTATAAACTCTCGCACTCAAGTACCGTTCCGCAAACTTATCATACATAGATCTTCTCACAGCCACCTCTTGTTCACCCACATCCACTCCCCCCAGGTTAATACCCACTTCGGCGGCTGCTTCACCCACAATATCACTCATGGTGCCACCGAAAACATCGGTATCACCTGCTTCCATGGTGCGGTCGGGGCCTTGCATCGTAACAAGCATGTTGGAAGTTAGCCTGATTCTGGGAACGTGACAGTTGGTGGCCAGTTGACATGATTGGCCTGAGGGGCATTCGCTGTCATTTCTGCATTGAGTTTCACAGTTCATCATGGCTTCCATCCTGGGAGTTTAGATGTGGAATAGTTCGGTGAGATTCGACATGAGATTTTCCAACTAAATGTGTGTGCAGAAGAATGAACTTTCTTACCAAGAGGACCCGCAGTATTTATTTTCTTCGACAATATTCCCCTCATCCACTTTCTCTTCTTCAACAACCACATTATCTTCGTCCCCATTCCCCTCATTTACAGCTGCACCCCCAACCTTCTCATTGCACCCAGTATAACCAAAACATCGATACGCCTCACCCAAAGATGCGCACTCTTCATCCGCCGTCCCCGGACAGGCTAAAGGACAAGATTCAAATGCGTCTGGCCAAGAGAGGCCGCAGTAGTGATGTTGGGGGTTTTCTACTGCGGAGATTGTGGGGAGGAAGAGGATCAGGTGCAGGAGGAGGCGCATGGTTTGAAGTGACGAAATTAATAGTTGATACGGCACTGCCGTCTAAATGTTGAAGCTCAGGTTATAACCCAAGGCACAGAAAGGGCTGCCAGGGTCAATTGATGGCTTATCGAGCTACGGAACCTTTCAAACCGTCACGGCTGTTGCTTTGCTGTTGTTGTTTTACGACGTTGCCGTTTTGGTTGCGTTGCAAACAGCACCTTTATTGGTCTTGCTCTGATCTCCGCCTTTTAATATCGTAAAAAGACCCCCTTTTCACTCATACACTCATTCATATTGAATTCCTAAATACATTTGGAGAAGGACTTGTCGTTAGGGATATCTAAATCGAAAGAGGCATATCTAAAATGAATTCACGATCAATCCCGGGAGTGGAGTTCCTTCTCCCCGGCGAATCAATTGGAAAAGGAAAGAAGGGTCCTCTCTTAGTCTGACTTTTGACCTGTTTTTATCCCTCCCCACATCACACAACACTATCACTTTGTCGAACTTCGAAACCCCCACATCCACACAAACCAAACAACCCTTCCTCGTCAACACAATACAACACATCAAAACACAACAAATCAACAACAATCACAATGGATAACGAAGAAGCTCAAGAGCTCCTAACAGAGATGAAATCTCTTCACGTCCCAATAAAAAACTGGCTCTCCTCCAACGGATCCGAACTAAAATCCAAGCTAGAAAAGGATCACGGCGAATACCCAATGTTTGCACGTGATTTATTGAATTGGGGCGGATGGAAACAAAGCAGGAAGGAGTACATGCGGTGGGTCGATGCCGGTAAGCCCGCTGCTTCTGCCAGTGCTCCTGCTGCCCAGGAAGAGAGGGGGAGAAAGCGTCCATCTCGATGGCACAATGAGCCGACTGCCAATGGAGAGGCGGCACCCAAGCGCAAATCACGCTGGGATCGATCTGCCACCGCCGCTCCCGCCCCTGCACCCTTTGTTCCAGCAGTACCAACCGATCCGGTATTAGCCGCACTAGGCTTCTCCGCCGGAACCGCCGGCGGCACCAACATCCCCCCAGACAAACAGGCAGAATACACCGAACTCCAAGCCCGCCTACGCAAGGCCAACTCCCGCCTATCCAACCTCGAGTCCGAAGCCGCACGCATCGACGCCCTCCCCCGCACCCACCCCGATCGCTCACCCAGCCCCCCACCCATCTACAACCCCGACGGCTCACGCAAAAACACCCGTGCAGCCCGCTGGAAAGAACAATACACCGAAGAACGATCTTTATGCCTCGAAAAACTAATGTCACTCACCAATTCCACATTACCCAGTTTCATCGCCAAACGTAAACGAAGCGTGAAAATCCCCATACCCGTCGAAGAACATCCAACATACAATTTCATAGGTCTTATTATAGGCCCACGTGGTAAAACCCAAAAAGAAATGGAGAATAAAACAGGATGTAAAATTGCCATTCGTGGCAAAGGTTCCATAAAAGAAGGTGCCCGTGGTCGATTGACAACAACTACCCCCCAAGAAGGAGCCGATGAACCATTGCACGTATTAGTGACCGGTGAAGATCCCACACAGATTGAAATAGCCGCGGAAATGATACGATCGATGCTAGTGGTGATTGATGATGAGGTCAATGTCCATAAACAGAATCAGTTAAGGGAATTGGCGTTGTTGAATGGTACGCTGAAAGATAATGAAGAGTGGTGTACAACTTGTGGTGAGAAGGGGCATCGTGAGTTTGAATGTCCGAAGCGGTTTAGTTTGGGTGGCGGCAAAGCCGCTTTGAATGCTGTGAAGTGTGCGATTTGTGGGGAGACTTCACATCCTACACGGGATTGTAAACGGTTGGGCAGTAGTGATGTAGAGAAAAAGGAACAGTTGGATGAGGATTATAGTGCTTTTATGGCGGAGTTGGATGGTAAGCCTGTGGAGAAGAAGGAGGAAGTGGCGGCAGGTACTGCTGCTACTGTGCCGAGTTTGGGAGGTGATTCGATTTTGACCATTTTGCAACCTGCTCGTGTGGTCAAGAGTGATGGTACGATGGGTGATTTGGTGACTACAATTTCGTCGACTGTGCCGACAAGTGAGGTTACGACTGGAGTTACTGCCATCCCTTCTGTTCCTGGTGCAGTGTCAGGAATTACAACAATCTCTTCTACGGTTCCAGGAGTTACCACAATTTCATCCACGGTTCCAGGTTCAAGTGTGCCTGAAACTGCCTTGAATGGATTACCTTTGCCACCTCCACCACCGCCAAATGGTGTGGTGCCATTGCCTCCACCTCCAGTTGGCATGCCGCCGCCGGCGCCAACGATGCCCATTCCTGCAGCAAATGGATTTGTCCCTCCGCCACCACCACCTCCTCCAGCTGGAATTGTTCAGCAATACCCTCAACAGGGCTACCCTTACCAGCAGTATCAACAACCCGGTTATCTTGCACAGCCTTATGGCGAGCCGCAGCAACAGCAGCAGCAGTGGGGTGCGCCAAATGCCAATACTGGTGTTTGGAATCCCAATGCTTATTATGATCCAACAGGTGGTGCCGGCGGACTAAACTGGTGGGATCAATCCGAAGACTAAGCTCCATATGGTTGATAAGTGATTCTTCCATCGTTGAACATTGTATTCTTCATACATTTTTGCCCCTCACTGGTCTTGTTGAAGTTGAGTAAAAGACTGCAGTTGACCAATAATGAGGTTTGATAGGTACTCAACCTCTGATGATTATTTTAATATGTGGAGATAACGTGAGACTTCAAACAGTTCTTATTACTCACTTGATTACTTCTCACTCTGGAGCTATTACTTTTGCATCGAGACTTTTGTGTGTCGTTCTCAATTAAGTCACTTACAAACCAGAACTTTTCGTACAGGTTGGTGGATTACATTTCCTCTCTACAGCAGTTATTACGAAATGCTGGATGTTGTTTCTATTCTAATGCGAAAAGATACGCCTCCCTGCCAATTACGTTGTTGGGCGAGAGTTTGGAGTGTATGATAGAAGTAATTCTTGAAACACATCTACTTAAATCATTATCGAACTACCTTCAAAATCGGCCCATACAGTTCACATTTTAGTTTCTTCTCCCCATGCCGTTTCTCTTTACTATTCATCTTCAATGGAAGCGGCCAATGCAGCAACTCTGCGAGCTCGATCACGTCGTGGTTGCGAACTAGCTTGCGACAAGCGAGCCAGATCCTCCTCTCCTGGATCAATGACCCTCAACAAACGCTGGGCTGCGATGATAGTGCGCTTGTGCTGCCTCTTCATCTGTTCCAGAGCTCGAACACGCCTTGGCAAATCTGTAGAAACCAAGTGATCAAGTCCAGTGCAGAGAATCACATGTGCTTTGAACGTCTCACGGTCTTGAAGATCAACGGTAGCATCAGTCAACATAGCAGAGCAACTGGCTACATCCTGAAGCACCATGCGGTAGATTAGACCAATTTCCTCATCAGAATACCACAGTTCGTTCAAGTCCAGATCTTCAGGGTACCTAATTCGGGTAACTTTTGCCTCACATCGTGAAAAACGAACCGACCTTCCGCGTATACCCTCATTAGGGCCACGTCTTGCGAGAATGGAAAATATTCAGCAAGGTCAAGCAAGGTTCCTGTTTATGATCTGTGAAGATGAGATGCTGAAACAATCAATCAAATCAGTGAGATGTCGACTTGGCATTGCTTTAATTCGCCTCACAAATTCACGACCGAGCGGGGCCTCTATCAACTCCGTCGGATATGAAAATGTTGGTGTCAAATTGAATGACTTCTCATGCGGGGTACCGCCAGGCCCGAAAATCTAAAAGATATCTTTAAATAGATAAAAAGATACCTTTTAAGCGCCCCGATTCTTGCCAATTCCTTGAAAGCGGGTGCTAAACGCGTCATATTACGG
>JALLPI010001010.1:0-12725 GCA_036939935.1 Cyclotella atomus
ACATGTTATACCGCGGAGGATGGAATGGATCCACTCTCTGATGGCCCAATACGACGCGGAGTTACTTAGATAGCTCATAATAGTACGTAATGCCCCCCACCACCATTTCTCCTCGCCCCCGTCATCCAGCCGTCAGCAGTCAATAGAACAACTCTGGACTTTCGATTCAACAGTGCTTCCTATTTGCATTTATCATTATCTAGTTCCTCTGACATCTTGCAGACATCGAAATAGCCTCGACCAAGAGCCGCGAGCTAAGCGTCACGTGTAAATACACATCAAGTCTACTTCTGATTGCCCTCCTCTCAAAATGATCCGTCATCTAATCCACCCTGCGTTGTTCCATCGATCCATCTCATCACACATTCAACACGCAAGATCTTCCAACGTAGCATCCAGAATCAATGCATGCAAAGCCACCAATTTCAAGTACCCAATCTCAACTCCTCGTCCCTTTTCTGCAACAGTCGACGAAGACTCATCCAACAGTGCATCAAAAGATGAACCAATCCCAACAACTGAACCCATATCTCCACCACAACCCCCAAGAAAAGCAATCAGCGTCCTAGAATCCCTCCCAGTGACATTCGCCGATATCTCACGGGCAAACGTAGCAATCCGCAACGGCGTCATTCGAACCCAATGCAAAAAGTCCTACTTCCTATCCGAACTACTAGGTGCCAATATTTGGCTCAAGACGGAATTTCAACAATTTACAGGATCCTTCAAGGAGCGTGGGGCACGGAATGCAATTATGCAGCTTTTACGATCTCAAAGTGAGGAGAATGTGAAGAGTAGTGGTGTGATTGCGGCTAGTGCCGGGAATCATGCCTTGGCGTTGGCTTATCACGGTATGCAGTTGGATGTGCCGGTGACTGTGGTTATGCCTACTGTGGCACCGTTGGCCAAGGTTGATAAGTGCAGAGTGAGTACTGTGTTGGCAATGTGATGTGTATGTCAGTCAATGTACAATGTATGATACACTGGATAGATACACTCATTGGTCATTTTTTGTGTTGCTTTACTGTAGAGATTCGGCGCAACAGTCATCATTGAAGGAGAACACATTGGTGAATCCAAAGAATATGCAGAACGACTAGTTGAATCGAAGGGTCTGAGCTATGTGAATGGATACGATGATCCACCAGTTGTAGCTGGAGCAGGCACCATTGGCATCGAAATCATTGAAGATGTTCCGTGCGTAGATGCAATCATCTGTCCTATTGGTGGTGCTGGACTGATTGCCGGCATATCTTGTGCTGTTAAAACTTTGAAACCGGATGTTAGAGTGTATGGTGTGGAGCCTGAATTTGCTGCATCGTACACTGCTGCTTTAGAAGCTGGCAAACCAGTACCTGTGAAGATTACTCCTACTCTGGCTGACGGTCTTGCAGTGCCAATGGTGGGCCCGCATGCCTTTGATGTGGCGAGACATTATGTAGATGAATGTGTTACATGTACTGAAAAAGAGGTATCGTTAGCAATCTTGCGGTTAATTGAGAATGAAAAGATGGTAGTTGAAGGCGGCGGGGCCACCGGACTAGCTGCGTTACTTCCTGGGGCTCAGTTAGATAGAGCTGAGTTGAAAGGCAAAAATATTGTTGTTCCACTGTGTGGTGGTAATATTGATACAACAGTTCTGGGTAGAGTTCTTGAGAGGTGAGATTTTATCCTTCCTTTCTCCAAAGTCCTAAGTATTTCATGACTTTGCATTAAATCACTCTTTTTTCACAGAGGACTCGCAGCAGATTACAGGTTAACAAACTTCATTGCCACAGTATCAGATAGACCCGGAGGTATTGGGCGGCTGACAACACTGCTCGGTAATGTGGGTGCTTCTATCAAGGATATGTATCACGAAAGGGCTTTCCTACACTCCAACATTGATCATGTGAAAGTCAAGGTAAGCTTGGATTGTTGCTGAGCTCTAGTGTTGTAGCATACTCTTATAATATTTCTTTTCTCTCTCCGTACTTAAAAGTGTGTTGTCGAACTGCAAGGAAAAGAACATGCAATGAGATTGAGAGACGCACTCGTGGCTGAAGGATATGATCCACAGTGGGACAATGCTGAATCAAAGCATATGATTTGATACAATGCGATACAGGTAGATGTAGGATAGACACAATATTATGTACAGAACCAGTCATTCATTACTATCTCCTTTTGCTTGACTTTGAGCGTGTGACTCTTACGTTGTCAACAACTGAATGGACAGACTCCAAATCAGAGATATCACCGCCTTTATCAACTGCCACAACTGGAAACACTGGAGGCAACACGATATCTTCTCCTGTCTTGAAGTGTTTACCAGCACTTCTCAGTGTAATCGCAGCAAACAAATCACTGCTGAACAATGCTTCCTTTACTTGGACATCTGCATTGCATTTCTTGTAAACTGCTTCATCATCAATGCTCAATGCAAAGTCAGAAGCAATTGTGGAAGTATCGTCTTGATCGTCATCTCCGGAACTGGGACGATTCGTGAGTATCGGATGATTGCTGTGCTTTTGTCTAAACCCACGAAGTAGCTTATCTACCTCTCTCGGCAGCAATAAGTTCTTCATATTCATCAGTCTCCCAGTGTTACTGCTCAACATTGATCTTTTATAGGTGGAAGTCTGGCTTGTACTGCGATAGCTCCTCACGCTGTGCTTGGTGAGCACACTCTCAACATCCGAATCATTATTTCTTCTTCTCGGCGATTTGGCCGGCTTTTGTTCCCCTCCTAGACTTTTGGAGCTTCTTCTCCTCTTGTCAAGCTTCCCAATCGGATTCAAGAGATACGGTGACTGATTGAGTAGAAAAAGAAACGGTTGGTGAGCTGTAACTTTGATGAAGTAGAAGCACGAGACCAAGAAGCGCACCTTGGCAAACTTTTCGTCAATGTTGTACTTTCTAATAGAATTCCTTCCAACTCGGCTCGAGAATCCCGACGCGACCGAACTTGACATGGCACTCTACAAATCGAGACCGAGTGCACCAAAGGAAAGCAACCAATCCACCCTTTGTTTTGGAAAATGATCGAAAATTTTCAACCTTTGACGAAGCATGCAGATAAACAAGGCAAATAGGTGGTTAAATGCTATTTGAACGTCTTACTAATACCAACGATTACTTTTTGCTCCAGCCACACTTCATTTCCTCCTCCGTCCCCTCGACTTTCATTCTTCTATCACACCGAATTCAAGAAGTAACACGTGAAGGCCACAAATGAAGCCAACTAATCTCAAGAACAAAAAGACTGATATCCCTATACCAGAGCCGAGGCATCGAGTTGGGCCAAAAGGCGTATCGTCTGGCATATCGTTCAGGAATCTTCCTCCGCCGTCATTGGACGAGATCAAGAAGATTTGTGAACACTACCAAGAGAAGTGCTCTGGTACTTACAAGTCACTGGCTTCAAGATATGTGTACCAAATGGCGACCGAGATCGAGGACTTGGTCGATGTTATGAAAGGAGACTTTTCTAGTAGTGACGAGTCGTATCCGTATCACCGTGCTAGAGCTGACAAGGAGAATATCAGATCCAAATGTGGAGAGAGAACAAAGAAGACAAAGTCTCAGAGAGCTTCGACCTCTTCAAACAGTCCTTCATCAAGACGGAGCCCAGCATCATCTTTCAATCGAAATGGCCCACTCCGCAATGCGTCAAACAAATTGAACTCCAGGCAGCCTCGCCACGATGAGAAGGAAAGAAGAAGGTGGAGAAAAGAGTTCAAATCAGCCCATCCCGAGTTCGTTGTTGCAACCGAGAAAGATAGGCGCAGAATGAAGCAGTATCGACTAGGCAATCCCAACAGACGTTTCGAAGACTCTTGCTCATCTACCAGCTCCTTCAGCGATGAAGAATACAGTGGCCACTTCATTCCTAACGCCAACTATATGCCCGGGCGCAAACCTCTTGATTTGGAAGGCCGCGATGAAGTACTTAGATGGTTGGTGGAAGAAGGTCACGGCTTGGACGGGCGAAAGCATGACGAAGTCCTCCGGTGGCTAAAGGATGAAATTGATAGAAATCAGTACCTCCTCAAGCGTTCCAAGCACATGCACACCAAGGAGCTTGAAAACGCCAAGGCAGAGTTGGAGAAAGTTAAGAAGGCTGCCAAAATCGTCATCAGAGCAGTGCGCAAGAAGGGAGATGAAAAGGCTGCCAAGCTTCAAGCCAATGTACAATCTGAGAGGAGACAACGAGTCAAGAGCCAAAAGATGGTTCAAAGCTTGATCAAGTCTCAGTCGGAACAACTTGACAGGATAAAAAGATTGAATCGTCCTGGAGATGAAATTCTCCATTCTTGGGATGAAAGTAGTGGAGACCTTTGCGATCTTATGGCAGATTCAGATTTAACTAGTGTGCTTGATGAGTTGGCCGAGGAAGCCTTTCAGCAATCATATTGCTCATAGAGCGCTCACAAAAAATTATTCGTGCTTGTATACATTGGATGTATGCAAGCAAGCCATCGACTGGCTGAAAAAATAGACTGAGAAGCAGTATTAGTGGGTGGTCGTTTCACTTAAAATTAGCACTCTAGCAATCTATTACATACATCACACACCTGTAAAGCAAGTCATCTCTCATGGGCCCAATATACCGTCTCTATCATCCTCGTCTTTGTCCTTTAACCCATCCTTTTCTCGAATCTCTTGCATTCGTCTCAACAAAATGACACTATCCTCATCTTCCGCAGGCAAACTTTCCACCAACTCTTCTTCTTGTATTTCTATCATCCGTTGTTGCAAAATGGCAGTTTCTTCTTTGTCCAGCGGAGTACTGTTCATTAACTCTTGCACCCTATTGATCGTTTTCATAATCAACCTCGGTCCATTCAATAACTTGACAGTAAATGCTTCAATCAACCCCAGCGGACTATCCTTATCGGCATCGGCAGGTCTTCGTTCCTCCAAGAATCGTTTGAAGCTTTGATATCGTTCTTTCTCTTCCTTGGCAAGTTTTTCCCAATCTTCCACGGCTTTTTGTTCGACATCTCCCAGTCCACTGCGGAGGGATGCATCTTTCGGTCTGACTAGTCTGCCATCATTACTCTCTCTATCCTTGACACGTTGTCGTTCCGCTCGAATGATATCTCCGACATATTTCTCAAACTCACCAATCGGCCCGGGAATATCAATCGGCCTCGTAATTTCACCGGTGTATCTACTACGTTCCATCCGTATTCTCTCCGATTCCACGACCTTATCCAATGCCAATACGGCACGTGCCTCTGCCTCGCCTAAAGGACCTCGAATCTTCATATCCTTTGGTCGAAGCGTGCCACTTCGTACTCTTTCTACCTCGGAATCGGAAATATCGGATAAGAATCGGAGGGCAGATCGTTCAAGCTCCGAGAGAGGACCCTCGGGCAAGTCTTTGGGACGGATCAGTTCTCCATCCGAGGAGGCTATGAGGCGTGCTCTTTCGCCTTCTTCTTCGATTACGCGGGTTAGCCATTGGACTGCTGATTTTTCTGCATTGCCCTGTTCATACATACACACATGTCAATAAGACAGAAGGTCGGCTATGAGTACATCAATAAAGAGAGTACCATAAAGAACTCACCAAAGGACCTCTCCTCGTATCATCCGCATCCATAGGCCTAGCATAACTAGCATAATCCTCACCCATCATTTTACTCAAATACTCTTCTTCCAATCGATCTGCCTCGGCTTTTTTAAACACGGCTGAACGCCATTTGTAATCTATCAAGGAGAGGGAGGCTAGGTCTCGTAATGCCTTTTTGAATATGTCTCGTTTTCGTATCCGGGCCTTCGTAAGAGGGGTCATGGCATTGCAGAGATTATGAGATAGCTGTGAATAAATACAAGGAATAAATGCAGCAATCAAAACAAAGGCAACAGCAAAGGAACAATATCGCTAGAGATGGATAGATTGCAGATCAAACAGTAATTCACGCAACTAAATGAATTGAATATCAAGAGCTGATATACAGACTCCAGAAGCTCAAAGCAACACACACTACAAGATAAGACAGATACAACTGCAGATCAAACAGTAATTCACGCAACTAACTGAATTGGATAACAAGAGCTTAAAGCCTCCGGCAGCTAAAAGCAACACACACAGCTTCAGATCAAAGAGTACATTCATGCAACTATAACTGAATTGAACATCAGCAGCTGACATAGCCTCCAGCAGTTCAAAGCAGTACACACCACAAGATAAGACAGATACATACAGTTACAGATTAAACAGTATACCCATGCAGATAACTGAGTTGGAGATCAAGAGCTGAACTAAAGCCTGTAGCAGCTCAAAGCAACACACCAAAGATAAGATAGATACAGCTGCAGATCAAACAGTATATTCATTCAACTAACTGAATTGAATAACAAGAGTTGATAAATCCTCCAGCATCTTAAAGCAACACACACACATAGCACAAGATATGTAACCAATTTCCTGAAAAATCCTAAACTCACCGACGTATTCTCTTCATCATTAATCTCAGCCAACAATCCCGAAGAAGATTCCACCACTGCATCCACAATTTTTACATCTTTATTCTTTTTGATATCACCATCTGCTTTGTTGTCTTTGGAATTGTCACCACTGCTAGATGAGGCAAGTGGACATACTCCTCTTGTTCTAGTTATTCCATTTGCACCACAATATTTAATGTTTGGTGCACAATTTTCATTTGGTGCACATGAGCTGCCGTTGGAATTTACAGAAATCAATCGAGGGGGCAATACAAAGGCAGATGAGGACGAGGTATTGGTAGTGATGGTAATGGAGACGAGGAGATAGGCGGTGGATTGGGGGCTAAACTTCATGGTTTTGCTTGGTTGTTGAAGAAGAGTGGATTGTGGAGAGGGAAATACCCGATTTTAACACCCGAATTCGAACGAATTTCGGACCAAAACCCAAGAGTGACACCCGATATTCAGAGGCATTGAGCTTGAGCGGGCTTGAGCCAACGATGAAACCATGGCGCCCGCTTGTGATTTTCGCTCGCTCTTGCTTGTACGAGCTTTTGATCCCTACGCCACCACCGCCACTATAAACTGAACAAAAGCCTAACTATTGTTTCAGCCGCCGATCAGATGTCACGACTTCCAAACAACATAAACGACCCATACCGAAACTTGGGCCGCCTCGGTGAAGGCACTGCCACTGCCACTACCAATCGACAGAATTCAAATAGTGATAACCAGAGCTATTCCAGTCTAGCCGATGGAGCTCCTCCCAATTATTTTCAAGGTCAGCCGTCCGCTATCGCCTCCAATAATAATTATGCGAGCCTGGCTTTGAGTGGTAGTTCGTATTACAATAATTTCGGGGAGAATAATTATTCAAATTGGAATACTAGCGATGGGGATTTGAATAGAAGAGGTTCCAATTATAGTTCTATTGGTACTACTTATGAACAGCAGCAGCAGCAGCCAGTCACCACCACTTGGGTCATGGAGCAGCCAAATAGCACTACATCCAACATGATGTACGCGAGTCAAACTTCTAACGGGGGACAAATTCCAGTCACTTGGAATGTAGAGCCTCCCAATAGTGTTAGCCAGCAGTATACACAGTCTTATCTGCCTCCATCACAGCAGCAGCAGCAAAGTAGGCAAAACTCATATGCTCAACTGGGCCAATCTCGACAGATGATGTTCAATGCGACAACAACAAATCCACTCCATTATGCAAACAATTCGTATCAAGTAATACAGCCGAGTGCTCACCCTCCACCACCTCCCCAAAAGACCATTGCTATTCCACCACCGCCTCCTCCTCCCCCTCCCAGGCAGAACGAACCAAGTAATCAAACCTTGAATAATCCTCAGATGAAGCAACCTGCACCTTCGACGAATCAAACGCAAAAGCAAGAGTCTAGCAATCAAAAGAGGCGCAGGGATGAAATGATACAGAATCAAGAGAAGAATAACCATCCCAAGAAGTGGCAGCCTCCGAAGAAGGCAGATGATCTCAAGTGGAATCCTCCAAAGAAGGCAGAGGAACAGAGCAGAAATCATCCAACTACCGAATCATTCGATGCCAATATCTCTGCTGCAAAGTGGCAACCTCCAAAGCCAGGTGATCTCAAGTGGAAGCCTCCAAAGAAGTCTGATGAAAAGAAACCGGTCTTGCAGGAACAACAACATCAAGTCAAGCAACAAAATACCAACGCAACGACCGAATCATTCAATGCCAATGTCACTGTAAAGTGGCATCCTCCCAAGATGCCCGAAGAAAAGAAGCCGCAGTTGCAACAAGAACAACTTGACGCCTCTGCACCAAACCACCCAATTACTGAATCATTAGATGCCAGTGTCTCTGCAATCAACGCTTTAACCGCCCTCGAATCAAAATGGACCGCTCCTCCCAGTAACAATAACAAAGACAAAAAACCATTGAGTACTCGTCAAAAGAGACGAAAGAGAACGCGCGCAAATAAAAAGAACAAGAAAGAAGAAGAAAACGGAAACGGATCATTGAATGATGCAGTTGAATTGATTGGTGAATGGATCGATGTCAATCCTGATCCGAATCCTGTTATTGATTTGACTGGTGATGAGAATGAATTCCCCCCTTTGAATGTTACAGAGGCAGCATCTGCAGCCAGGGAGTACAATGATGTGCCATTGGAACAAATGTCCAAGTCTCAATTAACCACTTATGCAGCTGTTCTGTCTCGTGCCGTAGATGATCGAGATTATGCCGTGGAGGAGGCTGCTCAATATTTGAATTCGTCAAAAAGTGATTCTGCAGGAGGTGACATGGACATTTCGGAGGATGAGATTGAAGTGACGGCTGTCAAGCCTGCTCCTACCATGCCTTTGCAAGAAGCATGTCAAAGTCAACAGCTCAACAGTGCTACTACAGAGAAACCGGCAGATGTTGGTATTAAATCCTATGAAAGTCAACAGACTGTCAGTAATAATCCAGCAGATGAAAAAGAGAGGTATCGTCTCCGTCTTGAGGAACTCCGGGCGAAAAAGAAGATTGCCGATGCCAAACTCCGCTTGGCAAAGAAGAAACTGGCATTGGGTAGCGATGACAACATTGCCACATCCCCGCTTCTGCATAAATCTTCCGAAAGTAGTGACCAAGAAACGCAAGGAAATTCGTTGACGATGCTCCGTCCTTCGTCTGACTCGACCTTGCCAGACTTAACCGCTGTCCGAATGCTGAGTAGTCTACTGGTAAACGTGAAGATGATTGCCGAGCCGAGGGATAAAGTGAGGTATGTTCGCAGTGTGTATCAAGACTCGAGCGGTGACGAATCGGTAGAAAAAGTTCAAGTCGTGGATCCACCACCAGAAGCAGCAGCAGCAGCACCACCACCACCAGTAGAAAAGCCGACGACTGTACCAGATGCAGAAGAATTAAAGCAAAAGCTACATCTGGCGAAACTT
The DNA here is from genome assembly GCA_036939935.1 of Cyclotella atomus. Lineage (NCBI taxonomy): Eukaryota > Bacillariophyta > Thalassiosirophyceae > Thalassiosirales > Thalassiosiraceae > Cyclotella > Cyclotella atomus. The sequence continues at coordinate 9,373 of JALLPI010001010.1, forward strand.
CGTTTAGAGCTGAAGAAGAAGACAATTGCTTTGAAAAAGAAGCAATCTGAGGCGGCACCTGCTGTTGCAAATTCGAGTAACAGTGAAACAGCTAATGTTGCAGCTGCGCATGCAGCACAAGGTATAGCACAACAGGCAACTGAAGTCAATTCTGAAGCGTCAAACACCTATGGTCAAGTCTCTAGCTCAACGGTAGCGGTCGATTCCAGTAACGATAATGCAACATCTGAAGAGAGCAAGGCAGCACGAATCGAAGAACTCAGACGTCGTCAAAAAGAACTCAAACAAAGCAACGAAGTGTCCAACCTCAAGAACCTTGTACAGCGTCAACGTGAAATACTCAGAGTGAAAGGTCTAGAATTGGCTGATTCATCAACTCAGCTGCAGGCTTGCATAAATGAGATCAAATCCAAGGAAGAGTCACTAGCAGCTTCGGAGAATAAAATTGAGGATCTGAATCATCGTAAACGAATCATGGAGGGGATGATAATCCGTGCTACTGAAAAACTTATGGCTGCTCGGAGAAATCTGAAGGAGAAGCAAAAACAGGAGGCTAATGCACCAGGAGCATGATCATGGTAAGTTCTTTTGATCTATATGTCGCTATTATTTACCATTGATGACACCACACTGTTTCATTTTCGATTCCAATAGATATTTCCGGATGTGGCGCTTGGTAATCATGCATCTTATTTTGCACAATCAAACTACCACTATCTTTTTGTTTGTACACAGCTTGGCCTACGAACAGCTGCTGTAACTATCCTATTGAGGTAACTCTTTCTCGCGTCCAAGTGCCTTTTTCAATATGTTCTAACACAAAACTGGATTGGTTGCGAGCTCAAGATATGAAGTCACACTTTGTTTTGTCCTCTTTTGTACTTTTTAGCAACTGCGAGTTGAGGAGTTCACTGTATCAAACTACTAGTAGTGTATAGGATGACCGAAGGGTGTGTTGCTGCGAGTCACTTTTACGGAGTTGTTGTCATGTATTGACCAAGCTGTACTTTCGTTTCATTCTTCTGCAGATTGCCAAAATGCAATGATTATTGTATGATGGAATTGTTTGTCTTGCAACAGGTGGCACGTAACAATGTTTCTTCCGGAGAATATTTAATCATAAATACGATACCACCTACAATACAACTGCAATGTGTTATGTAAAATACACTTGTTATGTATTAGCTTGGTTTGGTTCTTTTGCCGAACAAATAGCCGATGCTGAATGATAGAGCAAACAATCCCAGTTGAGTAATTTGTGGGGAAGAACACCAAGGGTTATCATTGAAGGTTGATTCATCTGAGTTTCGCTTCAACTCGATACATTCGCTGTCTTCGCTGCTACTTTCACTACTTTCACTGCTCTCACTGCCACTATCGTCAAGGTTTGAACGTAGTCTCAAAAAGGTACTTGGCAACAGTGAAAGTACCGAATCCTCTTCCCAGTAGACTACACTAAAGTTACCTGATTGAGGGTATAATATATGATGCGCCATGACTTCAAGTGGTAACTTTTTGATGCAACCATTCAATACTTGAACAGGAAGATATGCTTTGTCCTCGGCATCATATGCATCCCATTCACAGCAAGATTGTTTGTTCAGCTCGACATTTTTCACTAAGGGTACGTCCTCTGAATGTAGTTTCTTTCCAGAGCAGGAAAATGAAGCAACAACAGCATCAATAGGGGTCTCAATACGTGCAGGTACATGCTTGATTGGCTTTCCGTTTGCCTCTTGAGTCGACATGAGGTCGACATTGTCCAGATTTTGTTTTGTTTGATCAACCAAAAAAAACTTTTCTAGTGGCACTAACGATGTTGTATCTTCTCCTTCCCACTGAACAGCAACATACCCACCAACGACATTGTACTTATCATCAACCTCGTGATCATTGACATGCGCCCAGTTGATTTCTGTATGACTCATAACTCTTCCAAAGTAAAGTTCTCCATCACTCCATAGTATTCGAAGGCGAGTAAATGGACGTAATGAAGTATCAATGTAACATAACTGTTTTGCAAGATTGGTAATGGCAGCCACGCAGTGTTGTGGATCCAAATGGAAGCCAAATGGCAGGCCACACATAATTGCGCTACTCGATGAATTGGTCATTGGCACTTTGACAGTCCAGCATGTCTCTGAAATACCGTGATTTACCTGAATACATGCAATGTAGTCAATTGTGGTCACAATGCGTCCAGGAAGCCATCCAATTGTATTAGAACAAAGATCACTGTCGGCATCGTCAAGAAGTTCGTTTGCACCACCAACTGAACCAATATATTTGATGTATACTTCATCATTAACCGAGAGCTCAGATGATGCAAAAGCTTCTATCCACGAGATATCACGTGGAATTTTGTGGAGTTTAATGTTTTGGCATGATTGGACTTCATCTGCTATAGAATGGTCACCAAAAGAACACTGCATCTGCAAATATGTTGACATTCTCTCTCCGAAGAACAAGGTAGTTAACTGATCACCTTTTATTCTAGCCATTTCATCGGAGAGAAAGTCGATCACTTGTTCCCAGGTTGGGGTTGCGGTTTGTTGAAGTGTCGTTCCTCCATTGACGAGATACACCTCGTCACGAGTCTTTATGCGGTGCTTCCCCTTCTTGGTAGACAAATAGTATGGTGCAGAGTCAGATATGGCAGAAAACAATTCACCCTTGAATGCTCTAATAAAGCACTCAGACATGGTCCATTCCATCCCAGCTTCATCCCATGGAGGTACAGACAGGATACATCCGTAATTGGCATTCAACTTCTTCGATTTATGAAATTGCTCCACGACCGCTTCTCCGAGCCCGCCAGAATGACAGCAGTCTACAATAACCCACACCGTTCCTCCACGAAAATGTGATTCAAGCAAGTCCACTATTTCGGAATACCTCAACCAAGGCTCTTTTTGCACCTTGCCATCAACGATACTCTCGGTAAATGTACATGCTTCTTCTCTCTTGCCGTGGCCACCATAATACAGCAGCAGCACATCATCATCCGTTGCATTTTGGTTCCTAGTATTCAATAATGCCTCTAACGAATACAACACACGAGATCTAGTAGCTCTCTGGTCATAAATCTCGAGCAGACGTTCTTTGGGAATCTGACAATGATCTCGCAGGCATCGAGCGAGGCCGATGTCACCGAGCTCTTTCCTTTGCTCCGGCCATTCGTGATTTACTCCTATGATGCAAGCGTAATGCATTTTATTAGGTTAGGCTACTGCATCTAATTAATGCAAGGCTTCGTGAGATGTGAGTGGTATGCAAGCATAGCGAGTGGGTGGGGTGTGTGGTTTTCCTACGTACTATTTAGAGCTACCTATCTAACTCCGCGGCGATTTGGG
>JALLPI010001011.1:0-23353 GCA_036939935.1 Cyclotella atomus
ATTAATAGAATATTTTCAGAGCGGGTGGTACAAGCCAGAGTGACCCTAAGCAGTTATCACTGTTAAAATAAACCTCTGATATGTAGCTCTAAAGTACCTACATTGCGGGCAAAAACTGCTGTGACCATACAATGGCTCATCGTTGTGAACATTAAGCCATATCAGAAATAAGTTGATGATGTTTATATTTACATTGGACTTTGATTTTAATGATCTTCTGTCACAGTTAAGCATGCACTGCAATGTAATTTTTGTTGAATCTGATCAGCTGGTAGTTGGTTCGTGTTATGGCAGGAATCACCAGTATGAGTTTTGGACCGAGAGCCTTTTTGAAGACCCCTGATTTGGTTAAACACTGTACCTATACCCTATGCCCTTGCCAAGTCCGTAGAAAGCATCTTTTATCTAAATTTTTGGGCTCTCAAGATCCAAGGCCTCCCGTTTGATGCATGATGTTTTTATCACATCAGAAAGACACTCTGAGCTAGTTTCTTGCTCCTTTCTTCCACCAACCGAAGAGAACTCAGTGTTCTGCCACTCTAGCTCCTTTCTTCCACCAACCCAATAGAACTCAGTGTTCTCAAAATCAATTTTAGAACACAATTGCTTGAGAACAAGGGCCTCACGTTGATGCATGATGTTCCAAACTCCTTGCCTTGGTGTGTTTCAAGACACCCTAACTTGCATTTGACATTGACAATTTACTAGACAGTTTCTAAGTGTGAAGACTTGGTAAGGGAGCACTATGTGGGTCCAGTTTGTAAGTACCTCATGCTCATGTATCAGATATTCACATGGTGTGAAGGAATAATTGGGGTCAGAAATAAAACCATAGGTTTGTATTTACAAGCAGAATAATCAGCTTTTAGTTGGCCCATCGCAAGCAGCAAGCTATTTCCTGGTATGAACTAGCAATATTCTTCAAACTACCAACAGCTGAAGAACCTATTCCAATATCCGAAGACAGCCAGTGATGTATTCTAGATGTATTGGCATTGATCAATCGAACCAAGTTTCATATCATGAGTCAGACATGTTGCTGAGGTGTCAGTCGTGAGACTTTTTGTTGGTCTATACCTCGGATTTCTGTTCATGCATTTCCTTATTTTTTACTCTGTTTGCTGTGTGATGAGAGTCAGCAAGCTGGCAATTGATGTGAATGTGTGCCAATTAATGATCATGTAAAAGCATTATCTTTAAAATGAACATGGAGCTGGAGCTTATAAATTCATGTGTCCACGTAGTTCAATTTGCTTCTGTGAATAATGCTGGAGCATTGTGGAGAGCTGCTAAAACCAATCTCTTATCTATTACACGCAATTCATGTTTCTACATCTGCTTTGTCTGTGAGTAATATGAGTGTGTTTAACTCTGTCTAAGTCAACTGCCGCAATTCTCTAGCATGCATTATAATCAATTGAAACCTCATTTGTACATTATGGACAAAGTATCTAGTTAAGTCACACAATTGGATGGCCAGGAAATCGTATTTTTTAGGCTTGCATTCCATTCCTTTCCACAGGGTCGTGGAAACTTCCAATGGAAATGGACCTTCAAAAGATCCAACTGTTCATTCGTCATAAGCAAAGGCAGCTTCCCTTTTGTACGTGGATCGAGTAATGAAGCCAAGAAGTAGAACAGATGAACACCAGTGTACCTATTGCCAAAGCCAATGTCAGCTCGACCAGTGTATCTCACTTTACCACCATCCTCTGGGATGTATCGTTCATTAAAGTCTTTGAGTAGTTTCTTGGAGAGCTCTCTAACAGGTTCAAGTGTGTCTTTGTGGGCGATAGTCTTATTGTGTCTCTTGAATTCTGAACACTGCCACAATGACAAGGGAAGCACTAACAAACTTGCCACCTTCAAGAACTTGCTGAAACTTGGACATGGTATGGAGACAGTCACAAATTTGCTCGATGATAACCCACTGCTCATCAGTTGGCAACATATCATCGGCAAGGGTGTCATCTATGTTCATGGTTCTGAGAGCTTTGCGCAGACGTAAGAGGCGTTGTAACATCCTAATAGTCGACCACCAACAAGTCACTATATCTTGTACTAGGCCCACAGCGATCATGTTTTCGTAATGTTTGAGCTGCCTCTGCACCTTGAGCAATTCAGATGTGGCTTGAGTGGATTTATTAAAGTATTCTACCAAAGCTCTGCACTTCTTCATAACTCCGTCAGCGCCGGGCACATTTTCATCTTCTTGTTACAGTAAAGTCTTAGTGAGCAAGCGTTCAAATAATAACATAAGAGAGCATATTTTGTGCGTACCGTTGAAAGCAATCAGTGCATTTAGATGAAAGTTATGCTCTGTGCAATACCCCGCTTCGAATCCCTCATCTCGACACAATCGAGTTAAAACGCCCATGCTGCCCGTAGTATCTACAACTCCATAAAATACATCTGGATCCTCGTCACTAAACCGTAGCTGTTCTTGCATATAATCTAAGATCCGCTGGCGAAGAGTGCTGCCCTCAAAGACCTTAAAGTCTGTAAGAATGTTTATCAACTCCCAGTTCTCATTAATGGCAGACTTTGTAGCGCAAGTGTAAGTGACTTCGCAACTGCATGGGGTCCAATGGTCCATGGTCCAAGCTACCTTGTACAGACGACATTCAATTTCAGTTGCAAGTTTGGCCATCTTTCCAAGAAGCACCACATAGTCACGGAGGGCAGTGCGATTGCCACGAGTGACAATCTCTGCAGCAACAATGCTGAATGGTTCAAACATAGCATGGAAGGTCAGTTTTTCACATGCGCTGAATGGGATGCACTCAACAATAACCCAGATGGCTAGTCCCGCAAGATATGCCTTCTTGTGTTGCTCTAAGGTTAGGCCCTTCTGGTAATGCTGAGTAATCATCTGCTGTGCTTTATCTGTAGGCAGGACAGGATTTGGATTGTCTCCTTCCGCCGAAGCTTCTCTCGCAGCAGCATTTGTTGCAACAGCACGTGCCGGATCCATTGCGTCAAAGATAGTAGGATGCTTATGCTTGAGGTGACTCTTCAATCCACCCGAGCCCTTTGACACGTCAACCTCCTCTCCCTGCAACCAATCACACAACACTTGGCCTTGTTTTTCTTTTCAGGGTGAGCATTTATATCATATATGAGATAGAGCTCCCAGTACTTGGACGTCCGGTTGGCGGTGGAACATCGCAGGGTGTATGTACCATCCAACACTTTTTCCCCTGGATTAAGATATTGAGGGAGATCATCAGTGAGGTCAACAAGCTCAGACCCGCCAGATTGGGAAGACGCAGCAGCACTGCATGACTTTTTGGTGGAAGATGCAGCTCGTTTGGAAGTGGAGGCTCACTTGACAACACTTCCAGCCAGAGAAGCTACTGCTGGAGCGAGAGGGTGATCTTTATCTGTCTTTGATTTCTTTTTGGACTTCTTCTTGTTCTTCTTGGGTTGTTGTCTGGACATGTCTCCGTCAGCTGCTCGAATTCAAGCTCCACTTCTCACTCCTCCTCGTACTCATCCTCAGAAGACACATCATTCTTCTTCTTCCCCCGTGACGACTGTTTCTGCTGAGCAATCTTGGAGATGGAATCATCAGATTCACTTTCATATGAGGGAGAGGAACTTTGATCAGAAGTGTTATTAGCTGCGGCGGGGGCAGCTGCAGTACCCGCGGCAGTGTTATGAGATGCAGGGCCTCTAGTGGCCGCAGTGCTGGAGGCGTTGGACCCCGCGGGAGAAGGAGCCTTTGTGAAGAATGAAGTGATGGTGTTTTGATTTGTAGAGGCTGCGGCGGCTGAGATGGCTGCTGTAGAAGCGGAGTTGGCGGTGATGGTGCCATCAGCGATTGGAGCAGCAGACACTGCCGAGGCGGATGCAGCAGCAGCAGCCGATAGAGCGGCTGACTTCGGGAGGCCTAGACGAACGCTCTTTGTTACTGATCTCTTCGGACGACCGGAGTTGGCCTCAGCCGCAGTGTCAGCCATGGTCTTTTGATGTTTGTGATGTTTGTTCTTTGATGAAAGAAAGTGGAAAAGGCCGTAAATTAGTGAATAGCATACGTGAGGTGGAATTTCCATTTCCAATGGAAACAGCCCCCGTGGAATGGAAGCTGTGGAAAATGGAAATTTTGATTTTCCAATGGAAAGTTTTCCATTGGAATGCAAGCCTAGTATTTTTCAACGAAGCCCCAAGCAACGATAGGGTATCAAAGAGGTCGACGCCAGAGGCGTCACCTCAAATCACCAATACTACATTTGTAGCTACGGTTGTGCAGGACTTGTGTCCTGTTCAACTCCTGCACCAGTTAATTGCCAGCACATATTTCGAGAATTGCAAAGACTCGTGCGTGTGGTCCACAGAATCACTTCATACATGAAGCGATCGATGATTCATGATAAGAGGCAGCGCCTTTCGGTGCTGCTCTCTCGAACCATCCCACGCTGGTAAAGAGCAGTAAATTGTTTAGTCAATTCCCATCTTCGCCTTTTTGTTGTATTGCCGTCATCGTAGAGCTCCCACATTGCTCTGTCGATGATCTCCCCCCTCTTCCTTCGTGAAGTTGCCTCTCCTCCCCGTTTTCATTACATAGTCTACTTCATTGCTTTCAGTTATGCAGCAGCCGCTTGATTTTGATGTTCTGTACATTGCATGTATTGATAGATGATTGAAGTTCAGAGTGGAAAACATGATACATGAAACTTTCATAATATTTATTGTATTGTGTACATGCACCTATGAACTTTTCCTTCAACTGTGGCCCAAATACGACCTACTTGTTGTAGTATGATTAAGATGATAAGTAATATAATATTGCAACCAATGTAGTCTAGGTTATCTAATTCAACGAAGCAATCAAGCAAGCAGTAGTTATGAATACCTCATTTATGTTGTAGGTGGCCGGTATTGCTTTCAGGCAAAACAAATCAACTAAGTTCTAATTTCATTCGAGATGTATCAAGGCAACCTTGAATAGAAACTACCCCAAAGTTCCTCGCACCTTGGCGTTCTTTCCTGTTTTTGAGCCCGTGTTGGTGCAGCAAGTATCGACACACTGCGCAAAACCATTAGGAGTACAATCGGACGCAGCAAGGCAAAACAGACCTGATGCACACTGAATTGGGGGCGGAGGATCTACGTCTCTTTGTGTAGGCCTTGGACAGGACATGAACTCTTCAAGAACAGCCAACTGACTACAAGTGTTACCGAAGGCTCTCGTAGCAATTACATCGTCATTAGAATACAAACTCAGCCGAGCAAATGAGAGGTGGCAAAGGCAACCTTTTAGATCTGAACTTGAACCACAATACCTATTCAACACATTCACAGCGGATAGATCGGTTTCTTCGTTCAAAACAACTTGCCACCAACTTCCAACTTCTTCATTGGTTTGAGAAAATGTTGAAATGCTGCCATCAATTGCTTTATAAGCAGCAAACTGTTGTTTGTTATTGTAAGTCGATGACTGAGTCGCAGTTGCCTGAAGAGACTGTAGAGCCACATTGTTTGCATCTGGGTAGGAAAGGGCTTGAACTTCAAAGAACTGTAGTGCCTTTTGGGTTGTAGATTCGATCTTAACCTTCTTTACCGGACAGGGATAGCGAACTGGAGCTGGGGTTGGAGGGAATGGGGATGTAGACGGACTGGGTGTTCGGGGTGTTGGGCACCTGAGGCAAATGTGGTCCCCTTTGAGAACTGGCTTTCCCGTGCTGATGGTGTCTTGCTTGTTAGTGACGAAGTGTATCTGGATTGAACATCGAATTGATGAGTGGATGCACATGTCAACAATGCAATTGCATATTGATGGACAGACTTACCTCTACAAAATTGTTTATGACGCTTGCTCCCAGACCTGATATATTCCAGCAGCCCTCGTATCCAATCGTGTATGCATCATCAGGAGGTTTCATAACATACGCAAACTCGTCAGCCACACTGCTCTTGAGCTTGGGATCTGATGCATTTCCACCCAAGCGAATCCATGATTCATCATCATCCTCCACGACATAAACATCAGGATGCTCAGCCATATAATCAGCGTTCAAATGGGCAGCAGCACACTGCAGAAAAAAGAGATCATAGAAGGTAAGAATTGGGGTCAATGATGGCAAAGGTACTTTCAGCAATCTCAAGTATGAACTTACAAGAATTTCATTGCGGCAATCATAAGCAATATAGGCTGTTGCCATCGTTTCGCTATTTGGATCTTCATTCTTTCCACCAATAAACATGTCGATTCTGGCAAATGAGGGGTAATACTCTTTGCCATTCCATCCTGTAATGTCATCTCCGATTCGATCACCATCTGTACAAAAGGTGTTTATGGTAAGTTTTGGCTTGGCTCAAATTTCCAAAGTATAGAAAACAACATGCGAAATACACACCTTGGTCAATCTTTCCATTGATATCAGGTCGTTGTGTACTGCCGCCATGAAGGTTAAGCAGTGGTAGATCATAAGTAAGGGAATCAGAAGGACAGAACCCATTATTTATCAACACAACACGGAGCAGGTGTGGGTGGGTCACTATCAGGCCCTATGGGTGGAGATGGAGCCAACGTAGGACTGGCTGAGGGGCTTGTCGTTGGCGATGCTGAAGGTGCAATGCTCGGGCTAGTTGTGGGCGAAGCCGAAGGAGAGACGCTTGGACTCGTTGAGGGCGAAACTGTAGGAGAGACGCTAGGGCTCGTTGTGGGCGAAGCCGAAGGTGAGACGGATGGGCTTTTCGTTGGTGGAGCCGNTAGGAGAGACGCTAGGGCTCGTTGTGGGCGAAGCCGAAGGTGAGACGGATGGGCTTTTCGTTGGTGGAGCCGAAGGTGAGACGGATGGGCTTTTCGTTGGTGAAGCCGAAGGTGAGACGGATGGGCTAGCTGTGGGCGAAACTGTAGGAGAGAAGCTTGGGCTAGTTGTAGGCGAAGCCGAAGGTGAGACGGATGGGCTTTTCGTTGGTGGGGCTGAAGGAGAAACGCTCGGGCTAGTTGTGGGCGAAGCCGAAGGAGAGACAGATGGGCTAGTTGTGGGCGAAGTGCTTGGGCTTTTGGAGGGACTGTCGCTTGGTGAGGCAGAGGGAGACTTTGACGGCTGTTTAGTCGGGTTCTTGGAAGGCTGCTTGGTCGGGTTCTTGGAAGGCTGCTTAGTTGGTGCCTTGGTTGGTTGGTTTGTAGTTGGTGCCTTGGTTGGAGTCCTGGTCGGATCGTTGATAGTGACGTTCAAGTTAATATACTGGCACCAACTGAACAAAGGAAAGAAAGGCAAGTCAGTGCTGCATCATACATGTCAATCAATTCTTAGACTCAATACGTACCACTTGGACGGAGTCCCTGGGTAAACGCCGGTAGTATTACAGTCTATATTTCCTTGACTACCTGAACTCGTTCTCCATGTAAAACAACTCTGCATATGAACTGTCTTTGTGCCAGTCTGATTGTCGACCCTGATGCTATAACAAGTAACAGGTTACAGTGCAAATGAATGAAGAATAAAGTCAGATCAATCATGAGCTCTCAAGAAATCCGTGGTCATTTTACTTACTCATCACATGGAATCGGTAAATTCTTCTGAAACTCGAAAAGTGAAAGATCGTATCCGCTGGGGGCATCAACGTCGTAGCATTGGTCTGGTGGATTATCAAGTTTCTTGATGTTAGCCGGGGCATACAAATGATCCTCTTCGTCAAGAATGTCCACAGCGCAAGTGGCAGCCTCGAGACCACAGAAGGCAGGCGTAGAAGGATTGCAGCCAGTCGTGGCTGGAAGATAAATGGGATAATAGAAGAAATTAGAGCGCATCAACGACAGACCAAAATGGTCAACGATTGGCTTACCAGTGTAGATGCCCACATCGTATCTATCTGGGTTGAAATGGATCGACGCCGATATGTTAACGTAAATGATGTCTCCGCGGTTGCACTCAGTCGGCCCTTGTACGGACGTGGCCGTGTCATTGATGGCGTAGACCTCTTTGGCAGTGCAGGTTAATTTTTGACCATTGTTGAAGTAGCCATAGACGGCTTGCATGCATGGCCCGTTGGTATAGACGGGAGGGGCAGGCCTTCGTAAATGTAAAAGAGTCAAATCGAGGCTTAGGCTTTGGTATACATCATTCTTTATTCTTTATCAAGAGACCACAAAAATCTTACCAAGAGGAGTTCCAGACCACAGCTAAGCCACGTTCCACCAAGCTGGCAAAGAGGATGGAACGGAGCACATAGTAGGTCTTCATGGTGAGCGCTTGAGACTTCAGATGGTAGTACAGATGGTGGAGTTGTTGCGTTATTGGTTCGAGGTTTAAATTGTCGATTCTTCGTCCTTTTATATTCGATGCAAAGTGCAAAGTCAATTTATGGCATGGCGATAGCCATTGTGTTGCATTTGATTTCCTTTGAGTTCAATCGAGGCAGTGCAAATACCTCGAAGGGCAGTTATGTTTTGGTCACAAGATTGATACAAGTTCGGAAACACCACCTGGTACTCTTTCATACATTTTCTCCAATGGTCATTTTGGATTGTAAGATTGCGTCAAGTACATGGCAAGGTGATCTCTTCATGATCATATCCCCAATCCCGGCGAAGGCAATGGATTTGAGGCCTACGGCCTACTTGCCCCCGAACTTCTCATGTGTAGAAAGGGGGCAGTGAATAGTTGAAGGCGTACTGCAGGACTGCGGGTATTGCGAGAAGTCTCCAGGCCTGTCATTAAGATTCCGTATGCATGATATCATCTCTCGCCAAGTATCTTGCTTGCACTTCCCAATCGTCCGAGTGAGGGCAGTGCAAAAATATCGAGAAAGGGCAGTGCAAAAATATTGTTCGTTGCTTTAGACTTGCCCTCTAATGAACCATGTGTGTGCACTGCTTTGCGGTTTCGCAAGAATTCCATACACTGTGATTGCATTGGCTTGGTGACTGTGACTGTGCGTTCTTTAGACAGCCACCGCATCTCACCGCACGCACATGATGAGTGTCTCCTCCATGCTCGGACATCAACATCTCCAAAACATCACACCCGCCTCGCCCTTTGCACAAATCGAAGCAGTCCAACAGCATAGTCCCCTCATTTGAGAGTAATGGCGATGAGAAATAGCTCTCTTCATCTGCGTTAACAACATCTTCCCCGTTATTGATTGTTATATATTAACGCATCCATCGTCCATCGGTCGTCGGACGTCGGACGCTCATCGCTCATCTACGCTGGACATCAACCACCAAGCAATGTAAAAGGGTCAGCCGCTGTTGAGGGAACGCTGGATCGAATTTTGAAGTGCGGTAGATTGAGGGGCCATGAATCATGAATAGTAGGAGGAAAGAACAAGGAGGGGAAAGAAGGAGACGTCAGACGTACCTTTTTTGGCCGCCGCTTTGGAAGGATTCTGTGCGTGGAAAACTAGTGTCTCTGAATATCTTTCTTCATCATCAAAGGTAAAATCCAAGGAATCATCTGCCTTGCTTGAAGTTCATTTCTTGAATACTGAAGTAAACAATGCGAGATTGTAATCGGTGTGGATTGAACGAGTCTCAAGAGTACCATAGAGAGTAGAGTGCATCAACTGTGTTTAAAACTGCAGTCTCGAACGTAAGTCTGACGATTATCGTGGGGTTTCAACTTGTATTACTAGGTAAGTACATGAATATTCCATTAGATTGTTTTGAGCATCGACTAATATTGATAGCAACACTAGAATGTCAGCAGTACGATCATGAAGAATCAACAAACAGTACTGGAGAATGTCGGTAGTGCAATCATGAACAAGCACTTTTGATGATAATATTATTGTGCCGTGGTGAACCATCATTCCTAAAGTGTAAAGGGGAGTAGATTGACAAACAAATAACAAATACTTTGAAGGCTGAAATGCTGATCAGTTGCTGTGAGTTAGAATGCACATATTATTAATGCATGATTTATAATTTGATGCATGACACTCTATACAGCACAGTACGATAGATACCTCCCGATACCCAGAAACAGACGGTTAAAACTTGAACTTTTTGCCCAAATCATCCGCATCCTCCTCCTCATTCTTTCTCTTTCTAGCCTTACCAGCAGCAGCATCCCCACCAACACTCTTGCTCAACACACTGCCCATACCCTCCGGTACATTCGATCCAGGACCCGCCCCGGGCAACACATAGGCGTGATCCGAAGCAAACACACTGGTGACTTGCGAATCGGCATCTGCGGCAGTTTCTTGTAGCACCTGATACAATTGCTTTTTGGGCACATCACCAACCATGGGCGTTTCGTCTCCCGGTTTGCGTAAATCAATAGCCGAAGAGGGGACGACGCTGTCCACTCCGTCGGGCAGTACCGAATCCATTCCCGGAGCGCGTTGATTGTTGTTGATGTAGCTGTTGTTTGGCACTTCCAACTCTTGGCCTTCTTCTTCTTCTTCTTCTTCGCTGCTCTCTTCTTCGCTGGATGATTCCTCCATTTCATCATCGGATCCTTCCTCTTCCTCGTCGTCGTCACCAAATGCTGAAGGCATGGCACCCCAACTTTTTTTCCCCAAAGCCTTTCCATCCGAGGTCACGAAACCAGACGACGTCAAACTACCATTGTTATTGTTGAGTCCATAGAGATTCAAATCCACATCCTCATCAATTGCCTCCGCAGCCTGCTCCGGCGTCCCAAACGGATCACCCCCATACAACGGCCTTCCAAAGGTATCCACCGGAGGCTTGCCCCACCCTCCCACGTGATATCCATAACTGGCCCCACTTGGAATCGGCGCATTGAGCCCAGCAATTCGAATATTGGGATAGCTGGGCGGAGGCCCGAACCTCTGCATATTAATGAGCCATGGAGGCGGAGTCAGCGCGTTAACCATTCCCAACGCCTCCTTGAGCGTCTCGGACATGAAGCCCACTCGATAATGCGAGGACTTGGCCGTCTCGTACTCTTTCCCCTCGTAGTAAAGGTCACCGAACTTTGTCAAATTGGCAGGCTTGGTCTGATGCCGAAAGAATGCCTCATAGAGCGTGCGGTAGTCGACATCGGTGCCCCCCTTGCCCGAAACTCTAGCCCGATTCTTCTGCTTGATGGATTGCTTCTCCTCGTCGGCCTTGGTGGCGTCCCTCACGCTGCAGATTCCCGTTCTGACGATGTAGTCGGGCAGCGCAAAGGGGGCCTTCTCCACGCCGCGCTTGCCCTGGAGGTATTTGCGCTTGCGGCCCCAGTGGCGAGGCACGGGCACGGTGCCCGGGATGGACTTGAGCTGCAGGAGGAACTCTGGGTCCGGGGCCGTCACGTCGTGGGCCTCCACGAGCTCGGGGTGGGATACGCGCTGCTTGAGCTGAGATACGGTGGGACGGAGCAGCGATTTGAGCTTGCGCTTGGAGACGCCGGAGGAGTCTTCGTCTTCCCCTTCGTTGATGTTGCCGTCGTCGGCGGGCTCCAGCTTCACGCTGCGAGCAGCCGATGCAGCCTGCTTGCCGGCGGCGTCATCTTCGTCCTCGGTGATGTACACGGCCGATCGAGACTGGAACCGCCTTAGCACCTGCTGCAGCTCGTCTCCGTCGCCATGATCAAGTTGCTCGCCGTCGACGGGCGGCAGTTCGGCCACGTATTCGATTTCTACGGAGGGGGCGGCCTCCTCTTCCGGCGGATCCTGATTGGCCTCGAGATGCTGTTGGTCGCGCTGCTGCTTCTTGCGATCGCGTTTGCGTTTGTTGCGCTCGGCGGTCGTCAGCTTCGCCATGGTGCGTGGATCGATGTGGTGGAGGATGTGTGGGGGTCGTGGGTCGTGTGTTGTGGGTCGTTTGTGGGCAGGCGTGGGACATAAAGGGGCGCAAAGAAGCCCAAGATAAACTGGGTGGCTGATGTGATCCATGGATTGACATTGATGACAGACATCTTGGTGGGTATGGTGCATCAGTTGGGATGGACTTGATGATGTTGTGTCTGTCTTGCAGATATTATTCATCCTTCTCAAGCAACTTGTATTTGGTACTTTGATAAGTCCAATGGTTGCGACAGTGGGAAGAGGAGGAGGAAGAGAAGAGTTGCTGTACTGTCAACACTGGCAGTAGCAGATTCATGAGCAACTGCACACAATAAGCCTAGTTCAAATGTTGAGGAGATGCAATCAGATAGAAGTGAGGCTTACTGATACAATGATTGGCAATAATATGGTATATGGTAGCAGGCTGTAACCCTAAGCAATGAGAATGAGTGACCCACGAGAAAGAAAAAGAAGAAGAGAACAAGCATACATGGCAGCCATGTGAAGAAAAAAGGGTGCAATTCAGCTCTTGAGTCTCAATCTCAAGTATACCCTTGTCAGATCCAGTGAAAGTACCTTTAAATCTAGAAATTCGGTTCTCGGGAACAAGGACAAGGGCTTCTAACTTGATGCCCACTGTTTCAATAGAATTATGCTGAGATAGAAGAAGAGAATAGAAATGATGCGAGTGGAACATTTTCATCGATTGTTTTAGTTATTTGAAGTTTGAACATCTATCAAGCCAAACAAAAACAAAGTCAAAAACAAACCAAAGATTAGAAACGATCTGAAAAATCTGGTAGTAAATGAAAAACACTTGATTGATCTCTATATGATGCTCCCTCTAAAGAAGCTTTTCAAGCACACTATCATGATTGTTTTCAAAATTTGATTGTACATTTGACTAATCTTTTTGGAATGACCAAGCTATCGTTACTGCGTTCAAAATTTGATAGTATTTTAACTTTAATTTGAATATAGTTTCTACCAGATACAAGTTGAGTGGTAAAAGAGCTACTAATCCTAATCAGAGTGAGCAAAGAGCAAAGAGCAAAGCACTACTCCCTCTGGAACTAAAATCAAACAAATACATGATCCAGAGTTACAAGCACTGGTACTATGGTAGTCGTTGGCCTACTTTCTGAAAATATAGCAATTTCTTGGACACAAGAAAATTTTAGCATTTATTGCATCATACAGTGCAGAGTAACAATGTTCTACTAGCTATCTATTTTGTACTCTACATCTTCTTCGCTCTTCTTAGCGTAAGTTATGAATCTTATTGTCTAGCACTTCCTCTTTTTGTGCAAGAAGGATTGTTGAATTCCTGCAATCACCACCAGTGTGGATCTATCCTCAAGATGTCCTTCACATATTTTGGGTTAAACCAACAAATTCGCCAATGGGTTGGTACTAAACGAAGTAACTAGGACATTGTTTGGTATCAATATTAAGCGCAAATAACGGATCGTACAGAGACAAGAACAAGAACAAGAGTAAAAAGAAGTCAACTGGGTAAATGATTGGTTGCAAATAGGATCCAAACCAATGGGTTCTGTCATATCACCGGTTAGTTATTTGTGACCCTCTAGTAGAGAAGAGAGGAGAGCATCTCTTCCTGATTTTCTCCCGCCAAAAATCTTACAAATCAATGTTGGATCGCGGATAATCGCCACTCGGCTTGGAAATTTATTCGTAATGCGGCCGGAGAGAGAAAGTGAAGTGAATAACCATGACGGAGACAGCAGCGTTCACCGACTTAGGGGACGACATGGTCGTCAGCGGGGTAATACAGCACTTCTCATTGTCCGGGCTCGAACCTATTCGGGGACATCACATCAATTCCTACGAACTTGCAATGCTCGCAAGTCCTTCTTTTTCAGTCTGCTGAAGAAGGGCAGCACTGTCGAGATCGTCAATCTGACATCCGCCAAGGGCCAACAGGTCAATGGCCGTCTCGGCGTATTGGCTGGCATTCTTTATGGTGGTCGGTTCCCCGTCTTGCTGAGGCATCTGACGGGAGAGACGGAGAAGCTCAGCATACGGCCACAGAACCTCGATCCGTTCGTTAAAGACGATCAGCTCCCCAGGGCAGAAAATCGTCTGGCGTTCATAAACTACAGTTCTTATGGCAAGGTCACAGAAGGTCATGGAAGACTTCTTGATCAGACATTGATGCTGCTGCGATTTCACACTATGGTAACGTTCACGAGTTATGTGTTTATTTTTTTATATACTTCGAGTTTATTCTTCGTGTTGCAGTCTACAGTCTAATTCATCAAGGCATGATCAATTACTGATTGCAGGGCTACCGCTACTCTAATTGTGATGATTTCGATGACTTCTACCCGATTCCTCGATTCCTCGGGGGAATCCACCATTGTTTCATCTCAACGCTGCTCTATACACGAGATACAGGGCGAGACCATCTGAGGAAATGCTATCTGTCCTTGACGAAACGGTCAAAAATTTACTTGAGTCGACGCAGCAACTTGAGGGATTAGGCTCCATCGCTGGTTATCCCGCTGATGGGCCAATTGGCAAGCTCATCATTCGCAAGATCATTAGAAGTATGCACACCTGGGGTACTGAAAGGATCACCGGCTTTTTTCGGCTTGCCAAAATCACAAAAACTGGCACCTTACTCGTGCGCAACACGGGAGGTAATGACATCGAAGGGCCGAACTCTTTGGGGGATGTGTATCTTGTCAAAGGACTGGGAAGCAACGTTGGAGAAAATATCCCCCTGCTTCCTGTGCTTGTTGACTTGACCTTGCTTCCCGTATACCACTTCCTCGTTTATGATGGACTGACGATGTTCTCAGAACGTAGAAGGCCATCAACTGAGCTCAAGAGAAGGATTCAAGACAAGATTGAGTCAGCTATCCGTAATGAAAATATCATATATTATGGAGAGTCAGCCAGCAAAGGCCTATGGGATTCGGATCCTCCAATTTATAAAATCCCTGTACCCGAAGATACATGGAATGCTGAAAAAGAAGAGTTTGACAAATATCATACAAGTGATGCAGAAATTCGTCTTGCGAGACAGATACTTAATCTTGCAAAGAAGGCCGGCTACAAATCCAAACAAGACAAGGGCATGAAAATACTGGTCGCCCGACGACTCGATTACACGGAAGAGAACAATCCTGACCACATATTCTCCATTATGTACAACATCAATCAAGTGCCTTTGCTCCCGTCAGTGTTCTATTTTGAGAATTGGCCCAGTTATAACCTCCACGAACTTCTCAATGCCATACTTGAGAGTATCCAAAATCCCACATTGTACCAATATGTTCTGGATTGATGACAAAAGAAAAAATCCAACCTCTGAAGAAAGTTCTACATGTTGCAAGTGAGCTTGAACAGTTTGAAGAGAGCTTCTTGGTTGAGTGGTACACTCCTCCATCGGAGGAGGAGGAAACTTTGCATGCTCGTTATACAGGAGGATATTGAGAAATGACTTTATGAACCATCGCAAAGAGAACTACATAATTATAAGTACATAGTAGAACTTCATTGCAAAAGCAATGATCAAATAATTACAACTACTATATTGCCATTGAAACATCATAACAACAACTCTCTCATTCTATGCTTAACCAGCAACAACTCATCACAAATTGTTCACCGCAACGGATTCTGTCTCACTCTCGTATTGAAGTTGAAATTCCTCTTCAAACTACTCAACCAATCCGCCGAATGATCCGCTCGATTTATCGTCGGTACCGGATGCGCCGACATTTCAATCTGCACACTATCCCCTCTTTGCAGTTCGGTTCTGTGCTTCCCGTCGAAATAGACGCAGGCCGTGCTCCGCGCGTCGCTGGGTACGTAACATCTCAATATTACGTGGTCGGGAAATATCATGGAGCGGAAGCTGAGGACGTGTGGGCAGATGGGTGTGACTAAGATGGATGGTACTGCTGGATGGACTACGCTTCCGCCTGCTGCCATGCTGTATGCGGTTGAGCCGGTGGGTGTGGCGAATCTATTTGATGTGTTGGATTTTGATGTTGTGTTGTGTTGGATTATAGGTAATTGGATTACGTTCAGTTCATAGGTTGTGCCAATGATGATATAAGTATTGTGTATTTTGCAATAGGTCTCACATGATTCCATCTGCTTGGACTGTTGTCAGATGCACATCATCACAAAAGCATTCCAAACTTGCCTGTAACGTTTGTTGTTGTTGTATAAAAGATGCCAATCGATGTAAGTGACTTGAAATGTTTTGTTGTATGACTCACAATAAAATGGCAATCACAATCATCAAAATAACACACTCAACAATTCAAAACCAAACACCCAAACACTCAAAACAACGAATGTACGTACCAAATAAGGACTACTACCACGATCAATGACCACCTCATTCAACACATTATACCTCGACCTCAAAGTCCCATCCGAACCAAAGATTCGACAATCCAATCTCATTCTCATACTGATACATATTTGTGAATTCCGTCCAAACGACAATGAGGGTTTCTCCTCATAGCTTTCTCTTGTAATATCTTCCACTAGCATGTTGTTATTCGCTCGATTGGATAGTTTTAATCCTAACGAATCGTCATTGTTCAATGGATTGTTTTCATTATCGTCATTCAATTGAGAATCCATCGTATCAGTATTCATCCCCAAAGCAATAAGTATGGCATCGAGTATTTCCTCTCGGGCAAAGGGTGTCAAAAATCCCATGGATCCACCGGCGATGGGCAGTATGGGCGGGACTGGACCGGAAAATATGTGGGCTGCGTGCATGATTGTGCCGTCTCCTCCGAGTGTGACTATTAGGTCTGGATCAGATAGGTCTGCCGGTGATGCCGTGTTGTTGTGTTCCTGTTGTTGATGTTGGTGTGTATTGTTGTATTTGGCTTCTTCGTTATTGATTGCAGTAGCTGCAACTGCAGCTGCAGCTGTAACTGAGGTGTTTAGCTGTATGCCCGTGCCAAACCCTGGAACTGGCTGAAAGTTGTCTCCAAAGAGTTAGCAATACAAAATACAAATATCTACGGCGTCAAAATTCAAATGAATAGACTTGAATAGACCCGTTGCGCTCGTCTTCTCACCTTGGGCCGAAATGACCGTATCAAATGACAACTCAAATCAATCTGCTCTCGATGCAGCCTCAAGTCACCGGCCAGCGTGTCATCAATAAGAACCTGCACACCCCTGTCCAGCAGCTCCACGATCGTGTCGCCTGCCACACCGGCCAGCTCGGCATCATCCTGCTTGACCAAGAAGAGCACTGCGGGAGTCGACGCCTCGATTACATCCTCATGGTGATGTCCGTTGACCTCGCTCGAAGCAGCAGCATCTCGCTTCTCCCAGCTGTAGGCCACCTGGCCCGTGGCCGGCCCGCCCAGCTCGATGTGATTGTGCTCGCCCACCACCTGTTCGCGTAGTGCCTCGGAGCATTCTCCGTGGTTGCACCATGTGAGCTCTATCTTGCGCTTTTGCTTGGGTGTGGATCGCTGACGATCACTTGTGACGCTATCGGTGTCATCGCTGCCGGATGAAAGCCGTTTGAGCGGCGGAGACGGCTCGGTTTGAAGCGATCGGCGCATCGATGGGACGGAGAATGCATCGGATGATGGCGGAAGGAGTGATAGAATCGGCAGCAGCAGTGCGGATTGGGGCTTCATCATCGTTGGGGATTGTGAGATTCAATTTTCCTCTCTCGATGATGGGCTCATGATTCCTCACATCAAAGGATTTCATTTTTGGCGGGGCAAAATTTCAAAAGATACTTTCAGGAAGGATCTTTTGCTTTGTGGAACTGTTAAGAAGCCAGAGCACACTTATTTACGTTCCATACGTAAGTCTACTCCAACTTCCCGTAGTCGCTCCTTATCTACTTCACGCATAAAGCCGCTTAATGTTTCAGTATCCAATTCCGCTGTAGGACTACTACTGCGAACCTTGGTGGCAACTCCAATCTCTTTGGACATGCCAATCTCTGTAATTACATCTTAGGGACTATTTGTAGTATGAGTGAGACACTCATAAATTAATCAGTTCGTCTGAACCACAACAATAGTCTCACCTAACAGTAATACAGTTCTCCAGGGACATCTCCAGTCTCTTGACAGGAACTTGGGCAAGCTTAAGTAGCCCATGCCGGGAAAGAAGGAGTATATTGCAAGCTCGCTTGGCCAACCTACACACAATGAGCCATCCCCATCCTAATCAATGCAGTTCTGCCACTGCAGTTTCATCATCCCTCACAATCAGGGTGTTGTACCCAACACCCGAACAATCCGAGCTCAGGTACCCGATACCCATACCTGGCACTCGAGCAATTGGATTGGCACGGGTGTGTCTTCACTGGTATCCTCCCCCTTTTTGGACAATTCCTCTGTACAAAAGCTTCATGTCAGGTAGTTTCAAGCCAAACATACAGTGTTGAAACGCGTAAGTGATCCTTGAAGGCATCTAATCAATTCCTATGTGAGGTCAATCACGATCCCACTCCAACGAAGAGAAGAATATGAGTTTTAAGCTCAAATTACCCTTATTTTAGCTTGATTACGGGTACTAAGAGGACACCTATACATTGTAATGTTTATAAACAAACTTGTTGCAAGAATAGATCACACTGTCAGTTCAGGGTTAGGGTTAGAGAACTAGTTCATTTTTTGTGGCCTTTCAACTTCCAATTACAATAAAGGCTAGGGCACTCTGTCAGTTTTTTGCTGGCACATTTTTGTGGTGTATCCACCAATTTATACATGAACATGATCTGTGCTTATCGGTGAGGGCCATCGTACTCTATCACTTTTTGTTTTTGTTTTTGGCCTCTACTGGAGATAAGTGAAGTTGGACCCAAGCATGATCAAAACTAGAATGGAAATTTCAACTTAATCAGATAGTGTCAGATTGAACACATACGATATAGACAAACGTGAGCCAATTTTACGGATAAAGAACTTGATAACACCTTTCCCATACCATACAGATACAGCATCATGAATTGAACTGAGGTCATTCAAAATAAAGTCAGTGAATGATTCACACTTAGTTTTATCACCTGACCAATGCAATGGCTTTCCATGACATGCCCACACCCAATGTCCAATCTGTGAACGGGTTTTTTAATTATTTTTAGTACGAGCGCAAGGATGTTGTCATCAACAAGATGGAATGGGGCCAAAAACCAACAGCTCTTTTACCCTTGTTGTTCATGAACGTGACTGTTTAGCAGTGATCTATGATGTGTAGAGCCTGTTGTGATGGTAGAGCTTTACCATGGCAGCATCAACATGCCAGCATTTTTTCCTCACCGTAAAGGAAGTGAATGGTACCAAAAACACAAACGTCAAGCCTGTCTACTCTTTCTCCTGCCACCAAAATCACAGGAAATACATACTAAATTTGTCGATCGATCTAATACCATAGCTCGGTCTTAGACTATTGTAGACTAATTCGGCCAAACCTACGCGCAAGTATCATTAACAGAATACATACATTAAGGTTATAGTCGACGATTACTTGTATTCAGCTATTAATACTGTTCATTAGCACAATGTTGATTCTACATGCTATAAGTACGGCTTCACATCACCAATTAAGGCAATTCTTCACTTGGGACCGATGGCCTAAACCATTGATAATGCGTCCGATCGGCCGGTGATGGTGATTTTACACGTGACCTCCCGGGAGGAGTAAAGCAAGTGAAAGCTCGTCAAATTTGGACCGATGTTACTACCTATATACAGGATCCACCACGGGAGAAAGGTTCGGTAATTCCACGATGGATAGCAAACCCTGCGACGACGTCACTCCTGTAGCTTTTCAAGTGGACCGCAAGTGTCATTTGCTCACTGCCAAAAGCTTGGACAATCTCTGTCTATCCTTGAAACGTAGAATGTTTTGATGGTACGCTTGGTAGCTTTAAACTTTTGGTTCGTTGAAATGTTAAAGTAAAACAAAGATTATCATTCTGGATGGCTTCTAATGAATCTCTTCATAATGCCAATTTGTTTGACGGCCCTACTCTGACTACCATATCAGTTGCGTAAGTACAGTTGCAATTTGTAGTTTGCTTTGTCTCGAATGCATTTTTGATGGTACGCTTGTGTACGATGTGTGTTGGTAGCTAAAACAACTTTTGGTTCGTTGGAATGGTGAAGTAAGGCAAAGATTATCACTCTGGATGGCTCCTGAAACGACTCTCTTCATATGCCCGTTTTATATCACAACCACTACAATCAAGACTGCAGTGCAATACAATCGATCGTATCATCATGGATTGCAACGATCATTGGATGACCAAGAATCGGATACAAGATACCTTCACGAAGATACGATATCGTAGAGTGGTATCTGTATCACATCATCGTCTCCCCGCGATCCTTCGCCAATCACTCATCAATCGGAAGAGAACATTACCACCAACAACAACATCACAGTTGATGCACCATGAGAACAACACGCCTATTCCGCCTCCGTTGTAGAGCCTTTTCAACCGCGCTTCTGTGCCAGCAAGCTATTAGATTCACATTATGCACCGCACTGACAATAACAACGTTCAACATCCTGTCGCCGATCCACAGATCCATCGACGCCTCGCATCACCGCGAATCGGAACGCGAGGACCTGTGGCGGCCCCGAATGGAGGGTGTGGCCGGCTTCATTGCCGATACCTTTGTGAGTTTGAGCGTCGCGATGTTATCTGCCTGCAGCGCACTCATCTGCATCTTCGCGATGAACTTAACTCACAGTCGACACATGTTATTCACAGTCCAAATCCGACGTGATCATGCTGCAGGAGTGGTGGTTCGATGACTCCTTTGCTGCCATCTTCGACGAGGCCACGGGCCACCTGTTTCATAGAATCACCGAACGGCGGCCCGGCGCCATCGATGGGCACGTCAGAGACGACGGCCTGTGCTGCCTCATTCGCAAGAGTGGCAAGCTGGAGCCCGTGAGCTCGCATCAAGTGTCGACAGCGCCCACGAGAATATCGCAATTGGTTCACTGCAGAGAACGGGGTGGTGCGGGGAGAGACGTCTACCTGGCCAATTCACACCTGTCGTTTCCTGGCCATGCAGATCCATTCATCAACGACCAAAGGCAGGCCAACGAGGCAAAGATAATCATTGATGCCCTGTCGACCGCAGCAGCTTCGGCGGCAGCTAATAACAACCGAAACAGCAGCGAATCCTTGCAAATCATATGCGGCGACTTCAACTCCAACTCTCACGGCTCGGCAGCCATGCTCTGCGAATCCAACAACTACGTCAATTGCGCATCGGCCGCCGCTCAACAAATGCTAACCAGCGTAGGCGGACGAATCAACCTCGGAGTTACACATTGCAATCATTTAGGAGAGCATGTCAGTGTTGATCACGTCTTTCTGCGGTTGAACAAACCCAAATCAAACAATGATCCAACCGCAGAACCACAATCTACAACAACTGGTATTCAAACAAACAATCGATGCGCAGCATTGGCAATGGGATACCTCGACACCAAAGGTTCGAGAATACTCAATGTACAAAAGGAAAATTTGATGATTGAGGGCAAACAAGTCTTGAGTGATCATAGACCCGTCACTGTCTCGATTGATTGGCCTAGAGTCGTTGTAGAATCAGACGCGAGTGGCGGGTGTAATAATAATTTTACAATGCCGTTGGATCCGTTGGAGCCTGCTTGGGGTGTTGTTCAATAATATGCAATTATTGTAATGACAAAGACAACTGTCTGGTTCATCTTGTGCAGAGGATTGGAAGCTTATTATCATAGAACAAACACATGATGTGCAGACAGTGGCAACTTTACCAGAGAACAAATCACCTGATCAATATGTCTTGCACAACAACACGTACTATCAAATGTGTTTGAGGGCGAGAGCTGAATGACAGAGATCCGGCAATATCGGATGACTTCAATGTCACTGACTAGATTTAATCCAATCATTGGGCATGAATATGGTATCTCTGGCACTTCCTCCGGATTGTGGGGCATTGTTGTGAATGAACCACAGGATAGAGGTTTGGTGCTCTGCATTAGTTGAAGAGTGGAGAGTTGAGCAAGCACATAAAAAAATGAGAGCAGAGAGTCATCTGCTGTTTAATCTTGAAAGATTGCTGCAATTCAAGCATACCAATCAGGTGATAAAGTATCTGATTCAACAAACAATGCGTGGACTGTATATATCTAGACTTTTACCATTGATCTGTGCTTCGGGAAGATCGACTTGTTAATAAGTTAAATCGTCTAGGTACAGTTTGCCAAGGTTGGACATAGACCCCAGTAACTCACATAACATCACTATTAATGCACATGTTGACATTGAAGACTCTTAAAAATTGATGAAACACTCTCCCAATCACTCCAAAGGTCAATGACAGAAATGGAGACAATCGAAATTATTTGTTTGACTGCTTACATGACCGTCACTGCGACTGTTAGCATACGTAGGTCTAAATACGGCATACCGATTGTTTGCAAACGTGATGTCAAGTACAAGAAGTCTCTTGCGTAGTATTGTTCCCAATTGTCCCAATGTCTTCTACACATTAGGCAGCCTTGGTACTATTAGTCGGAACCAAGATTTCTCTGGTACATCCTCCTGGTTGTTGAGTCTTCCAGGCAAACTTAATGTGTGGATATCGTTCCCGTTTTTTGATGTTCTAGATCGCCTTGGCCATACTTGCCTTCCGAATAAG
The DNA here is from genome assembly GCA_036939935.1 of Cyclotella atomus. Taxonomy (NCBI): domain Eukaryota; phylum Bacillariophyta; class Thalassiosirophyceae; order Thalassiosirales; family Thalassiosiraceae; genus Cyclotella; species Cyclotella atomus. The sequence goes on from JALLPI010001011.1 coordinate 22,377, forward strand.
AAGGTAGTTGGTTACAAGACCATAAAGTCCAAGACAGGCAAGCAGGATCACAAAGGATTGTGGCCCTTTGGATCGTTTTGAGCCCCGACGACGGCGAGTCCACAAAACCACAGCTATAATCACTCCAAGCCCCAACAGAGCCACTACAGCTGCCTGTTCCTGCTGACCTTCCATCAGAGATGACTGCAAACGACCTTCTTTCTGAGCCACCAAAGCTGCCTCTGCCTGCTCCCCTTCCATTAGCGACGCAGACACATTCATGGGACACGTTCTCTCATAAACCTGGCCCGATTGAGTAGGTATTAATTTTCCATTGTTGACTGAGTTTAGACAATCATCGGGACAATCCTGTGGGACTGTACTCCTTGCAGTTTCATTCTGCATATATTGATGAAGAACTCCTTTTCCGCATGTCATGTTGGGATACGGTGTTATTTGAAATGGCAGCAAGCCTGCAGGACAGGCGTGACAATATTGCATTTCTGAATCATGACTCGGTTGAATTGCGTTCTTCACAAAATGCTCTTTTGGACCAAGAGCATGATTCAGCATCAGCTGTGCCACCATCTCAGTCACGTTGCTGCAAATCAACATCCTTTTGTCCGTGTCGTTTGATCCATTCCCATATGGCAAATTGCACCCACTATGAAAATGCTGCGATTTTGTAACCTGACTCGGTCCATACTCAGTATGCATCCGCATCTCTTTGGAAATACCCTTAGCATCCAACCATTGAACCCTTCGATCAAACATACCAATCGTCAATGACATCAACTTGGATGTATAGTTTTGGTACTCTCGCAAGGTACCTCGACCGGCATCTAACGCACTAAAGGACCCATCTGTTAAGAAGAGTGTCCCCTCCCAATCCTTTGGCAATTCGTGAATAAACCGGTGCAAATCATACTCTCCATCAAAGCCCTCTGGAGTATCGCCAGTACTCATTAATATGACCGATGGCCAATTGGATCGATTTT
>JALLPI010001012.1:0-12753 GCA_036939935.1 Cyclotella atomus
CGGACCGCTAGACTATAGTTTCAGTATAAACTACAGAATGGCGGTGACAGATCGTCTACTTCAACTGAGATTTTGTGGGCGCTTTGTTGGTACGCATTCTCCTTCCAACATGAAATTAGTGGGCGATGAAGTGCAAGTCGTGAAATACGCTTTTTTCGGGGAGCGTGAACAGGTGCCCCCCGCCCGCCTCCCGCCTCTCAATCCACACATCACACATAATATTAGTTAGGTACCTCTAAATAGTAAGTAAGGAAGCCATCACACCCTATGACCATCCACCACACACCCAAAAGCAACAAGTTCTACCAATAGACTACACAGACACTTCACCTATGAGCAATAAACGAATGATGGACCGGAACAAACCAGCGAGCCCAACAAACAATGGTAGCGACAAGGCGATCCAGATCCAATCTAAGCGGTGATGACGAAAGCGTTACCAGTTCCAACATGAACATTGAGCAACAAGAAAGAGAGCCCCTTCTCGCGTCCATATCTGAACAGCGAATTCGACGACCGCCACCTCCTCCGCCGCCTCCACCTATGCCGACAGCCGTCACTGGGAATTCGCCAGGTACGGCTACTACTCCCAGACCCGCCTCTTCCCAACCTGCTGGAATGATGAATACTAACAACAATTCACGTATTAATCAAAACGAGGACGTCAACATCGAGGAACGTGAGAAACTAATTGTGCAATATCTTCAAGTGCGTGTAATACCAGCTTATGGCTTAACCAAAGTATACCGAAGTCATCAAAAATCGCAGCCATCTCACTTGGACTCAAGGCAATTGCACAGAAGGAAACATCAGTCTACTGTATTCAATGCTCAATCTTCCAGAGGAGATATTGTACGCGTACTCATCCCATCTGAAGGGTTTTCATCTGAAAGACAATTGTCAGAATGCTTGATTCAAGCTTGTAATGCTGATGATGGTACAAACAACTTATCAATACAAAACGATGCCGACGATGGATCGTGGGATACCGAAGAGTACTTTGAGGATCGCAAATTAAACGTTGCAGGAATGTTTCGTGAAAACGATGGCGTCTTTGTGCCTTTGTCCATCATCTATTCACAGCCAAGAGCATTTGCAAACGATGTGCTGAGTATGAATAGACCTGCTCGTCTGAAGGATACACCGCCAGTCAGCCGTGGATCCGGAAAGAATTCCATCTTTGTTGCGTTTCTTGAAATAGTTGGAGTGCTGGCAGTTACATATGCATCATGGCTGACTTATTCTGCAACCCAACGAGTTGACTGGGCCCTTGCTGTGGATAAAGTCGAGTTTTTATTCCTGGCAACGGTGAACGTTCCGTTTTACATATTTGATGTCTTAATCGAATTCCCACTTCGTGAGCTTTATCGTCATGGGCCTTCAATGGTAGGCTGGGAAGGAGAATCATTAGAAAGAATATGTTCACGCATCACTCATTATGGAGATGAAGCTTTCTGGAGCAGAAATATGGAAGAATGTGCCGAGATTTATGCATCGAAGGAGGCTGCGGCGATGCAAATTCACAAGCCGATCCTTATTGGGTTTATCATCTTGATGTTGTTTTATATGGTGAAATCAATCATGGAGGCCCATGCTATGAGAAGGCAGCAGTTAGATCCAAATATGGTTGAAACTTATCGAGCTATTACCATGTTGGCGAGACAATTGAAACGAGCAGTTAATGCAAACAGATGAGTTTGGAGCTGCTATACAGTAATTTACTATATTTTTGGTACAATAGCACTTGTGGGTTCACTCAGGTTCACACTTAGTAACAGCTAACAGCCAAAATCCTGATTAAGTGGTCTATCCGTTACTCTTGCTTGTTTATGTAAGTAACCATGCACCACCTACAAAATGATGCACTGGCACTTCCTACCTACCAAATCGCCCACATCACGTGGTCGGGCATCAACTGGTGCAGTGGGACTAGAAATAGCTTCTCCTTCAGACTGGACCTGGACAGTGTTGCCAGGGACAAATATCTTGGTAGATTCAACCTTTGTATTGCGGTCAGATGAGTCATCACCAACTGCCTCTTTCTTGGCTATCTCTGAATTATTCACTCGACCTTGTTTGGAAGCAGACAGCTCATTGTCCTTTGGATCAATTTCCTGAAATACCCTGCCTGCACCGAAAAAATCTTGTGCATTAATGGATCCCCGAAGCATACTATCCGTTTTATTCAATGAACTCTTACGTCTTGGTGAGCGAGAGGGGCTGCATCTTGGAGTTGTTTCCTGATTTTCTTGAGCTTCAGGCTCGGTTAGCACATGAAAAGAACCCTGGCTAGACGACCCAGTTGACATTGTGGCTGTGACATCATTATCCGAGCTTGATGTGTTTTTCCTTTCCAATGTGGTGGAGCCATCAAGAGAGCCATTGGAAACAAACTTATCCTCGACGCGTAGAGTTTCGGGCGGATCGTGATGCATTGTCGTTCTCTTGCTTGTTGCTATGAACGACTGCGGCAGAGCGCAACATGGGGATACCAGAACTCGGTGTCGTTCTTGAATGTCCTTTGGCCATCTGTCTCCTTGTGACACCTGCATTGTTAGGTACGTCTATTCTCAATACGCACAAGTACCTTTAATGTTCAGGACGAGCGAATCTTTCCCCTAGCCTCCCGCCTCCCGCCCCCTCCCGCCTCCAGCCTCCAGCCTCCCGCGCTCTTTCAGCAGCTTTCAACAAATGAAGCCATCAGAGGCCAAAAGCCAAGCCGAACCAGGATATCGTAGATCAAGCATTGTTATGCGAATCTGGACAACACGATGGTCGGCAATGCTGTCGGCATGCGGACAGGCGGCGATGTGGATGAAGAAGGAGCTCGGCTTGCAGAAACTCTACCAGCAGGATTGCGAGCATTCCAAATGAATTTTTGTCTTGATAATCTGTTCGACCAAATCAATGAGCTCGAGGATAGATACTACAATCTGAGACGACCGCTAGGACCTGATTGCGTGCTCAAAAAAGGGATGTCGTCAAATACAGGAGGGATGGGAAAGAAAAATCGTGGAAAAAAGAAGGAGCAACATCCAAGCAGTGTTTGGAAGACACTTGATGTTGAGATTGATACAAGGATTGCCAAGCTACTGAAATGTCTGATGGCCAACCTGTTGCCAACGAATGCAACTGCAAGGGCTTTATCTAGCATATTTCAGCTGTTTGCTACTGCTGCTACTTTTGACCCAGATGTGGCGCATGCCTTCATTGATTCCGGTGAATCTAAGTGCGGCTCGTTGCTTTTTGACTTGGTTGACCGTGTCCAATCATGCTCATCAGGAACCGGTGACAATCAATGGTAGATTGCAAGAGTAGGGGCTTTGGGAGTGTTTGCATATTCTTTACAAACATTGTTGCAAACAGAAGATGGTTCATACGCATTCTTTGATTGCAAAGATGAAGATGCATATGATCCTGCAACTTCGTTTTTCTTTGATAGGCTCATGCCCGTAATACAACCCATGGTTACAGCAAAATGTGTAGAAGATAGGGCTGCATCGTTCGATTGCTTTGAGAAAGTATGTTGTTATCTGCCACAGACGCCACTATTGAACTTGATCACTAAGAAGAAAGTATGGGGATGTTTTGAGAAAGCAATGCGCCTAAGCTTGAAGCAGCGCAAGATGCCAACAAATGAAGCAGTAAAATCGTCATGGGAAAGCTATCTATCACACATTGTCCTATGCAACCTTGCACGAGTGCTAGAGGGGTTCACCTGTACGTGCATGGTGTCTTTCAATTGCTCTACTTCTTTTTACTTACCGCATCATTCATGTCGTTTCAGCTCATGGTCTTCAAAAGCAGAACTCTGGCGCTTTAGTGCCAAACGAGTCAAGTGCCAGACTGGTAAAAAGAGGAATCGTCCCAATGCTACTACAAATCGCAAAGTGTGATATAGGATTGCCCAGGTGAGAATCTAGGTCCAAGTACTACTTTTGTTTAGTATTGTAGATTCAGATGACAGGAATCGTTTCATGTTTGTTACAGCTGTCGTGCAATGCAGGGATTGGATAACATAAGCCGCGTGCGAGACTGCCGCCAGTTGCTCCACCAAGATCCAAACGGCATTGCGTTGCTGTCTAGTGTCTTGTCCTCTCGTGATGGTGCACTGATTTCACCGACCATGCTGCTAGTGAGTATAAGGTGTGGTCTCGTTTCAGTCAAACATTCCATAAACTCTCAAAATATCATTTGTATCACCAATCAAGATTCTTCACTTGCTTTAGGATGAAGAATGGAGGGAGCCATTGTCAACTATCCAGCCTGACTTGATTACCACGTGCATGAACTGGGCACTTTACGCAATGGAAAGAATAATCAAAAGGGAAACAGATAAACAGGAGTCCACAAAGAAACTTCGGGCGCAGTTGTTGAATCTGGAGATGGACTCATTTCAGTGCAACGTCGCCGAAAAGAAGCTAGTTCTTGCGCAGCAAATCAGAGAACTGTGCTCTCAGCTCAAGGCCGATTGTGAAGCTGGTGATGCCAGATCTTACTTGGGGTTCGAAGAAAAAATGGCCTTGCGTTGTATGATGGTCCTATCTGCATCGTGCCATTTTGACAATGGTTCTATGCGCACTCTATCTGTCGACGGAATCGGACTGGCATCCATGTTGCTCGATATGCCTATCGAAGCAGACCTTTTGGGTGCATCGATCGGGACTATACAAAACACATTGGCTTCAATTGAATCAAAAGCGATTGTGCTACGGGATATATATGATCCATTGCACCTTGTTACACGCTTGTTAGGAGGGATTAACAAATTCATATCTCTTCAAGACTTTTCTAAGACTGGCACATAATTTTTCATTGTTGGGACACGGTTATACCGCAATAAAGAGTGGCGACCTTACTTCGATAAACTGCCGGAGCCATACCAAATTACTGCATCAATGACATTTGGTAGAGCCACTGTTGGGCAGGCTCCAGCCAAACAGGAAACTCGCGAAGAAAAGAAGTAACGAAGACGTGAACAATTCAACCATGACATCAGTTCTTCATGTCTGACTTAAAAACATGCCACGGATGTGGAATGCTCGAAGGAAAGAAGGGAGAATCCAAGCATTGTAGCAAACGCAAACAAGGTGAGAAGACTCGTTAGTTTTGCTCTCATTCTTTTATGTCGAGCTCACAGATGTTGAATGACATATTAGCTGAGTGTTGCTCTTGAGAGGTAAGTTCTAGTGATTGAGCAGAAGAGTAGTACTGTGCATGTCATCTAACAGGTTTGTTTGTTTGATGCAGTGCCAGATGCAGCATTGGGGTAAGTCGACGTTTTTTGTTATTTCATTTTGCGAACTGCGGATACGTACAGCACTAAATCAAATACTGCTCAGGCTCGCATAAAAAAGATTGCAAGGTTTGGGCGAAGAAAACTACCAAATAAACTCTCTCTAGTGAAGAGTCTTTGGCGGATTTCAACATAGAACTAAGGATACATTTACACATCAGCAAGATAACAAGACAATCCCATCGCTGGGTCAACCACAGATACATTCCAGGGGGTTTTCATTCATTCATAACTACTCTACGAGGACAAAGCACGAGCATGGAATGAAGTAGCGATCGAATAGATAGATGACATTGCTACAATAATTAATTTTTATCGTGCTGAACTATTATTCATTAGGATTTCGTTGACTCTAAATTATGACATTGCTACAGCCATGGCGCAAAAATTATCGATCACAGACGTCATTTTTCACTAAAATAGGTCATGGGCATGCACTGCAAATTCTATAAGCGTCATTGTTTACATATCAAAGAATAATGCAACAGCTGTCCTGTTCTTGATATACTGTACTTGTCGCTTGTTGTTCACTATATGTTGGACTCGTATTTGTTTCCTGCTGCGTTGGTGGCTTCTCTGCAGTGGCTTCTTGTCGAGGCATAAGTTTGCTCTCTACGACAATGCGATCTTCATGAAGTACCTCCAATGCGACCAAACATGTATTCCTTGGAGGCGTTGCTTCTACAATGCGAAAGAAATCGCGAGAAGCCACAGATCCAGCAGGCATAGATTTGACCCGCCGCCGGTTAATGGCAGGTGCTGGAGCTCTTGATAACATTTCTTCGTGCTGTGAAAGTGGTGCTGGATGTACGGCGACAGTGAGTTGTGGAGCACTGTCATCAGACTCTGTTACTTGCGCCTGTGGCTTTATGGATGGTTTCAAAGGCAATGATTTGCCAATGAATTCTATGTTCTGAATAGCTTTGTCGTCAGCATTCCGTTCTTTCTCAAACGACACCCTTTTCACGCGCGCTTTCTTCTGCCCAAATGCAATTCCACTTTCACTTGGCATTACTTTTTGTTTATTCATCGTTGTGGTTGGTATCTACTTTCAATTGTTGATATTGTTGCCTTTCATATGATAAATAGCTGCGGCTGAAGAGACGAAGCTGCAGACATCGTGTTTACGATGGAAACCGGTTAGTGACGACGCTTCTCGTGTTGTCAACATGATGTAGAGTTGTGTATCGTGGATAAGAGATAGGAAAAGAGCTAGGTGGCCGAAGCCGCCATGCTTCCCGCCAAGTCGTCCGAAGATTTTTTTCGGCCATCAACACTACGAAACGCCCCTCAACAACCTCACATCACCTCCATTCGAGTGCCCAAAGTCGAGACGATTTACGACATTGGTTGAGAGACAAAATCCATAGAACATGGGGCGGTATCGTGGTGGCCATCGAAAGAACAAACAATGGTGGAAAAAGAAAAAGAACGACAATTCATCATCACATCATGGGATGCAAGAGGCAGACTCAATGTTGGTGGAAAAATATCTTTCGATGTACCGCACTAAAGCATTCGCTCTTTTAAATACTCCAGAGTCCAAACAACATGAAAAATCCCATCTCGGAGTTGAAAAACCTTACACAGTAGGAAGCCACATTTTTCCTGCGTTGACGAACGAGATTTGTCGGCAGCCATATATTGATCTACCCGATTCACTGACTGGGAAGGAACGCAAGCACATACATGCATTATGCTGCATGTTAGATTTGCACCATTGTGGAGCAGGATCAAATGCTGAATCAGATGATCCAAATGCAAAGAAGCGCAGAATAGTGGTATCTATTTTTGCAAATGGTCTTGCCAATGTACCTGATATTGAATCACCACACAACGACAATGACTCGTTTCCAAGTCGAAAGTGCAGACCTTGGTGCAATTGCGCCTCTTCTGCTTTGAAAAGTGATCTCTGTAGGTTGAGTTCGAAAGATATCAATCAGCTGCAGAGTACCAATGGAACAGTCAACAACTCCTACGTCCAACGAATCGTCGCGATTGAAGAAGAAAAGGAGCTCGTTTCGCGTTTTGCTAAATATCCAGAGCAGTCTTTAAGAACCTCTGCCCGCAGAGATGTAAGTTCAAATGATTCAGATGCGCCGCAAATCCAAATTGATTCTTTGGATCTAAGTGGTTCGGCGTCTGCTGATCTCTCTAGAGTACCCACTCCTAATAAATGTCCCTGGATGTTAGTAGACACGGTGCAAAAGTTCGAGGAATGTGTCAATGAGTTGATGTTTGGACTTGATTACAAAATCACAAATCCATCACGGGTACCTCTCTTGCATGAACTTGCATTTGATTTGGAAATGTATAACCACAGTGGTGGCGAGAAGAAGACAGCCTTACGCACTTGTTTGATCCAGTTGACCTCGAATGTTGCCGAAAAAGACTATGTTATCGATCCATTGGCTCCAGGAATATGGGATACCGTTTGTACTCACTTGGGCCCGTTGTTCTCTGATGCGAGTGTTGTAAAAATTGGTCATGGAATCGGTGGAATGGATACTACTTCTTTGCACCGAGACTTCGGCATTATTGTGGTAAATGCCTTTGATACACACGAAGCATCGGCTGTACTAGCGAACAGAAAAAAGGGCGGTCTTGGTCTGGCATCACTTTGTAGACATTATGGATTGCCTAGCTGGAAGGAATATTCAGAACTCAAACATATGTATCAAGCCTCGAATTGGAGCAAAAGGCCGTTGGATGCGCAAGCATTGGAGTATGGTCGATTCGACGTTAGATGCCTCATTATGCTTCGCAAGCTGTTGATGAGAGATCTAGTTCAAAGAGATATGATTGGTGGCAAAAACCCATTTAATTACTTGATGAAAAAAGGTCCCAAAGAAGGCAAGCGTGGTGCACTTTCTACACAATCAAGCAATGCTGAAACATCTACGAATGAAAGTGTAACAGAGTCATCCTTCTCTCGTGAAGGCTCAATGAGTATTGAATCTTATTCACAACCTTCATCTTTTGACGAATTTAAAGATGTCATGCATATCTTCGATGACGGAAATGCAGACGAAGATGACGAATCTGCAGATGATTTTGTTGACGCTAAAGAAATGCCGTCACCTACAAAGGAACAGACCCGAATACTGCATGCAATGGACTTGCCGCCATTCCATCATCTCATGCAAGCAATGAAAATTAGTAACAAACGCTGTCTATCACTCTGGGCTGGCGATGACGAGGAGCATGTACTCAGGCATCCGAAGTTACTATCTATGATTGAACAATCCAGAACTGGAAAAGGGCTCGGGCGTTTCTGGTCAGATGCGAATCATAAGCTTTTCATATCCTTGACTAAATGGAGATTTGAAGTAGCAGAACGGGAAGGTATCGATGCATACGAAGTGTGTTCACTAGACTTTTTGTTGCATGCTGCATACAAAACGCCCCTTGATAGACATGAAATGCGGCGTTTCACGTATTTCTTACCAGAGTTGCTCGAGGATGACCGCTTGCCATATTGCCAAGAGTTGCAGGAGTTAATTGCTTCGTCTGATGCATTCAAATTGAGGAAGCAGCTCCCGCTTGCAGAGATGGAGCGATTTGATGTTGTGTTCTATCGGGATCCCAAAAGAGAGCGGCGTCTAGCTGTGCTAAAGATACTCCTTGGTACGGCGACAATAGTCGGCATTGCATCAATACTAATGATGAGAAAGATTCGAAGAAGATGAATTGAAGTTTGGGCCATAGATCAATAAACCAGCAGACAGTAGTGCATCATACAACTTTGTTCATTAAGGTTACCTATCATAGTACAACGTTCCTAAGATCCTCAGTACTGAAATCATCTAGCATTCGACACAAATACCAAATCAGAAGAAGTAGCTCTTGCCTTCGGTGTTCTTGCTTAATTCGCCATCTTGCATTTTATAAGAAGCAGCCGCTGCATTAGTATCATCTCCTTGAAACATTTGCATCTTGGCATACAGACTGTCGACCACAGACCATGCTTGCTGACTAGGCTCAGTGCATAAACCATATCTTTTATCGATATCTCGAGCCTTGTCGAGCGCACTTTTGAACTCAGACTCTATCGAATCCTTGATTGAAGGGAAATCAAAGCCCATCTTGGAATTCATTTGATCATGTGAGATTGACGACTTTAATGTCGTACGAGAGAATGACCTCGTGGCGTGCCGAGCGTGGAAGGACGAACTGCAATTGAGATTCGCCAGAAACAAGGGAATCGCTGCGATTGTCTTGCTCTTCATAAAGGAACGAAAGGAGAAAAGTGAGTAAGTAACTGGGAAACAAAGCTTTCTAAAAGTGAAGTTTAATCAAATGAAAACAAAATATGCAACTCACACCATTCATCATGTTGTTCCCAACGATGAGAGCGTTAATGATGATCTTCCATACAATTCAATGCGTCTTTCAGAACCACTCTTTCAGGTATTATGAGCTTGACTTGTGCCAAATATTATGAGATCAATCGAGTGTTGTCACAAAGTAAACAGCTGGAATGCGAACAATGAATAGTGATCTACCACCATCGCTATTCCGTCACCGACCCTCTCCTCTTTCTCTTGTCACGAACCCTGCAAATGCATCTTCGACAGCGAGACAGGCTGTCAAAAGGTGCTAGCAAAAAGTGAGAGGCGGAGCGAAGACATGATAGAGGATGGGCGGGAAGCGCGTCGGAGAGACGCAAAGATTCCCTCAAATTGAAGTTTAAGTAACGTGTATCTCATCTTCAACTCTCATCAACCCCACCCACCACCCACACGCTCAACAACCTACAAAAACTCCATGACGGACTCAAATCCTGCCTCCCAACCAGCAGCTTCTCTTGCATCGAGTGCCATTAGCTCCGATCCTGCTGCCGAGCCCCGTCCCATAACTGCTCATGCATCGGCCGCATCAGAACAGCACAGACAACTTCAACATCAGCTCGAAAGTCTCCTCAAAGAGTTGCAAAAGAAAGAGCCATTGGACCCAACATACGATGCCTTATTGCCTGCTCCGTTTCGAAAGAGTGTCAAATCCTCTCTGAATGCAAGCAAAAGTCAGAATAAGGAGGGGGCACCTGATGCAAAAAAGATGACAGCCGATGTCAAGCTCCATCGTAGGCTGAATGCCAACCTTCGAGCCACTGTAGAGACATATGCATCAACCCCCGCAGGGTGGAAACGACGACCAAACATAAGAAGGATAGATGTCGACTTTGGGGGTAAAGAGAAGGATTCTGGAAATACTGTGAAGAACGAAGAAATCGAAACTAAACTCCGTGCAGCGTTTGCTCTAAGAGAATCCAAAGAGCACGAGCAACGTGATCTCGTCAATGCAACTCTGAAAGCTGAGAATGCAAAGCTGCGTCGAGGATGGGGATTAAGTCAAGTCACATCTGCGGGAGGGGGTGTTGGAGCTGCAGGTGGTCAAATGTTTATGGCTGGATTGCCTCCTTTGGAAGATGCCACCGCGAGAAAGAAGAGGTTAGAAATCATTTCAAAGCAGCTGAAGGACGTAGAGAAAGGTGCTGCGGAGAGAATGAAGATGAGGAAGATTGCGGAAAAAGGAAGAGAAGTGGTGAGTATCCGATGATACTGCAATTGCATACAAGTCGTCATCTAATTCTGATGTGTGATATTGTCAACAGATCTTCAACCCAAAATCAGTATTGAAGCCAACAAAGTCAGAGAAAAATGTATCCACCATTAAACAAGAAAACAATGAGACCAGCGAAGCTCTCAAACGCAAGAGAGAAGACTTAGAAGCAGAGCAAAAGCAGCAGATCGAAGATGCCAGAATACGTGAACTGAAGAGACGCGAACAATTAGAGCAGGAGGATGCTGAAAACAAACGCCGCATTGCAAAAGAACGTGAAGAACAAGAACGACGGGAAAGGGCAATTGAGACACCGAAAGATGCTCTACACAGACTTTACAAACCTATTTTCGATTCGTTATGGGATATGGTAAGTGACATATATATCATTTTGATTATGCACATGACTGATTCTCATTTATCTTTCAAGGAATTTGAGATTCTTGGGGGTGTCAATCCATTTAGAACAGTCATTGATGCAAACAATTGTGCCGCTATGGGTGCACCAGACTATTGCACAGTCATCAAAAAGCCTATGAACCTCACTTTTATTCAGACAAAAGTGAACAACAAATCATATTCGACCCTTCAAGAGTTCCTGGAGGATGTGGATTTGATCGTAAAGAATGCATTGCTGTACAATTCTCATCCGGAAAATCCCTACAACATTGCAGCAAAGGCTTTCCGGAAGCAATTCAAAAAGCTTGCTAAGCCACTAGTTCAATCATTGACGAAAGGTATTGTCAAAACCAATTAATATATGTAGATTTGATGCATTAGTAAGCCTTATTGGTAAAATTGCATTGGTGTATGAAGGATTACATTAGAAACTCATTCATCTTGAGTTCAAGTAATTAGTCATTATTGGCTCAAGCGCAAAAGTTAAACCCCACAAGCCACACATGTAAATACAGCGTTGTCCAATTCCCGAATATAGCTTCTGCCACCCCTCCGTTCTTAATACAGTCAATGCACAATCAAGAGCAGAAGAGTATGGAACTGCTTTGGATGCGGCTTGGGTCATCATCCTTGTTTTGATTACATCAATAGGCTGGGTAATGACTCCTGCTACCAATGCTGACATGATGCCAATACCTAGATTGTCAAGCATGCCAAGATCCAATCGGTTGTTAATATCATATTGATTGCGTATTCTGCGTTGTTTCATCATCTTAAGCTGTTTGTGCATGATATCTCGACATGTAAATGTAGTAATTACAAAGGGAACATTTCTTGACACGGTAGGTTTCCATGCACTGTAGAAACCAAGGATGCCCTCAGTCCTCCAAATAGTGGTTGCAGCTTCTCTAAAATTAGAATAGACACCTGTGATCAACCGCTGTTTAATCACTTCTTGTGGCACACTAACAAGACAGCTACCAGCAGCACCGCATGCACTTGCAACCAAAGGTCCATAGTGCGGATTGACTAGACCAAATATTCCGAATTGAAATGCTCCGGTAAACAATGCAAAGGAACTAGTTTGGGCGCATCCTCTGACTAAAGCCTGCGCGCCAACATCTGCCAATGTACGTCCATCACGTGTTTGTGCAAGAGTACGAAGTGCATCCACAGGATATAAAAGTGCCTGAGCTATTGCTCTTGATGCACCTCCAGCTATTACTTTGCTTCCTATTGACAGAGCAGATGCAGCAGCCCCTCCTCTAATATGTTTTAGGGTCGGAGCAACAGGGTGAACACTTAACTTCCTTGTGACTGAAGCATTAGCAAATTGGCAAAGAAGCAAGATCTGCACCAGGTTCATGAAATTGGTCAGCTTCGCCATGGTGGAGAAAGGGAGAGAAAGGAAGAGGAAGAGTGGTGGTCGCATTACGTACTGTTTAGAGCTATCTATGTAACTCCGCGATGAACTGGGCCATCAACAAACAAATCCA
>JALLPI010001013.1:0-12792 GCA_036939935.1 Cyclotella atomus
GTTTTGGCTTGGCTCTGGCTGAAATCTGTCAAACTTGTGGCCAGCAGCAGTGCCAAGAGGACATGGCATGTCCAAAATCAGCCACAAGTATGGTACCTATCTAGTTAGATAATTTGACATTGCTCCACACCACACCATGGACTGCACTGTGCCACACGCGACGTTTTCCCCTGCCCCCATCGCCGTCTCCTTAGAGGCCATTACAATAGGTAGAAGTTTGATTGGAGCCACCCTAATATTCCTATTATTATATATAGAGAGCAAGCAACTACTTTTAGCAATAGCAAGTCACACTGATTGGTAGACACCCTACTATTTTACTAGCAAGTCACACTGATAGCTCATCTCAGTTTAGCCCCCTTTTGAACTCCTTCAGTCATCTGAACGGAAAAAAGTAATGAAGGAATCAGTATGAATTCAATTGATTAAGCCTAAATCCAGAATGAGCGAAAATGCGATTAGCATTCTCTTTGGGTGTTATCGGTTGGACCAAAAATGAAGCCAACAAGAACCAAGCCAACAACACGAACCAAGCTCAACAAGCAACGAGCCGCCGACCTAACGCAAGCAACCCAAGCTAGCCAAGCCGGCAGATAGACCTACGATAGATCAACGCCTGGTCGAGACCTGAGGCCTAAATACGATTGAAAGGTGTGGCTAACGGCTGTCTACAGGACCAAGAGTTGGATCAAACGAGCCACTTGACTAAGACATCCTTCTGCACGAGAGTAACGTGACGTTGTCTGGGGAGAACAACAAATTAAACGTAGCACCAGAGCTGGCTTGGAATACTGCTGAACTGTATTGCTCGTAATCAGGTGAGAATTCGATGGACGCCTGCTGGCTATGGTTCGATTTTCGATTTATTCATCATTCGTCATGTTTCATGATGTTCTCTCTGTGCATGGGCTCATGAATTGACAATTGATAATACTGTGCATTAGTGTCTGAAATCATCTTCTCTTCACCTTGCCATGGTCTGAGAGCGTCCTCATTCATCACCGACCTCTGCACCTATTTGTTAATTCGTTGTGTTCCGTCTGTGGTGTTCTTTGCATTAGACACATCATGAAACTTTTTCAGCTGGGTCCAGAAGATTACTCGATCGATTGATAAGAAATTGGAGTCTGCAGCCCAGTTGATTAATAAACAATGTTCGTGCTGACTGGCTACCAAAAATGACTTGTAATGCATGATATGAATATATTATTTTCACATGGTGGACTGGGGCGAATCACTCATAGAGGTCGAGAACAATCCTTTTGCTAGCTCTATAAAGGAAAGGCGGAATGTCAATACTTTGTTGTGGAGCTTAGACTGATCTAGACAACAGCTTTTAACAACCACCTCAGCCTTTCTATCAATGAATCCACTAACATAGCCTTTTCTTTCAGGCAGCAGCAAAGTTGGCAACATACTCAATACTTCAACATGTATCAGAACGCACCGCCCCCTCATCCGGACATTCGGTCTCAATCTCCAGCCATGGGGATGCATCAACCGCCTCCACAATGGGGTGCCTCCCCGGGCTACTACAATCCTCCACCCAGTGGCTATTACAACAATGGAATGCCTCCACCCTCCCCTGCTCACATGAACTACGGAGCAGCAGCAGCATCAACTCCCCAAGATGCTCCCCAACGTTCCAATTCCATCAGCAACACTGGATTGATTCGACTGACTCTCCGAAAACCCATGGGCATCGTATTTGAACCCATGGCTGATCCACACAACCCTTCGCAACAGCGAGGTGTACGCATTTGCGACTTGCCTCGAACAGGTGCTGCAGCTTTGTCTCAAAAGCTCGAGGTGGGCGATGAATTGCTTAGTATCAACGATAAGACCATGAGTCGATTGACATTTGATGAAATCATGGAGTTCATTATTGAAGCTGATGCAGAGCGAGTGGACTTGCTGTTTCGTAGACCCGCGAAAGATAAATCAGATAAGAAAGGGGAGCCTCTTTCTCCCGGGGCATTGGAAGGGGTTGGTTCTAACTCCAACTCAGTGAAGTGGATTGATGAAAACTCAGATACTCGTCACGAACGTAAGAATGATGCGAGAGACGATAGGCGAGACGCAGGTAGAAGAAGAATGGATGATCCTAGCGTGGGAGATGACACTTACACTCTCGAATCTCAGAGTCAATACACAATGGACACTTACGATGAGAAGTACTATAAAGAGGAGCTGCGAAGACAGCAAGCAGAAGAATTGGAGAAAAAAGGGAAGCGGCGGAATCAGAAGGAAGCCCCTGGCAAGAAGGGGAAGCGTAAACAAGACCCCATTGAATCAACTAGTTTCTTGGATATGTTGATAGATACACTGTGCACCTCAGTGATGGGCAGAGATGCCAGTGGAATGTGCACCAATGGTGGCAAATCCAAAAAGGATCGGCCGATCAAGAACAACAGAAAGAATCAGAAGGAGGAGGTGTACAATGAAGATGACGAATTCACCGTAGATGACGGAACCTACGCGACGTACGAGGAGGGCGGGCGAAATAAAGCCGATGATACTTCAGCTGTTGACGACGGAACCATGTACACCGAAGACGACGGAACACTGACTAAGAACGACGAAGAGTCATATGCTCCCGTCACCAAGCCGTCACGAAGTTTGGAGCAAAAACTCAGCCATAGTAGTGATAGGAAGGAAACGAAAAATCCCATCATGAAGACCAAATCAGCCTCCAGAGACGACGCAGAAGAAGGCGTGGAGGACCGATATAACATACAGAAAGCCTCCAGTAAAGCAGGATCAAGGAGCTCACCCCCTGCACGGCCTGAATATAATGACGTTGTACCCGATCCACCACCAAAAAACACTACGCAGCAGCAGGTGGATGATGCCATGGAAGAGTCCGCTATTGCTTCTGCAGCTCTTCCTGTCAGAGAACTTGAATATGACGATCGCGTAGATTATGCAGCAGATGTCTCTGTCATGGAATCACTCGGAGGGCCTTCCCTTCTCGTAGAACGAGCAAGGCACGAGTACGCTGTATCCTCAGGCGCAGGTCACGCTGCTGCCCATGGTGATAACATCGAAATTCAAGACCCTGAACTGGCTAATCTTGTGGAACTACACGGTGATGGGTTTGTCCCTGATCCTGGGTTGAGCAAAGAAGAAACTGCTCTACGCGACCCCTACAAATTCTACGAGCACGCAGTTTGCACACTGCTTCAGGAAAATGAGCCAGAAAAGGTCAGGCTTTTGAGCAAGCTGATGGCAAAATACAGAGGAAGAGAACGGCATCTAATCAACAAGTTGAGTGCTAGGTATAGCAAAGAGGGAGGTCAAAGTGTTGACAGAAGTGACAAACTGAGAACAGCTAGTGGTGAGCACTTAGCAAAGCCTACCATTAGCGGAATGGAAAAAATCCACGAAGAGGGCGAAGGGGAAGAAGTGACTTCTCCGTGGAATGATCCAGCCAGAGCCAATCTTGCTGCTATTGAATCGGCCAAGAAACGAATAGAAACAGAATCAACGAAAAAAAATGCGAAGAAAAACGATGATGGATTTGATGGTTGGCCTCCAGCTATGTCTGATCCTTGGGGAGCTGGTGCAAAAGTCTCTGATAGGAAAGACGTTCCATCTGAAGCTGGTCACGAAGACGACCGCCACACTGAGGATGAAGGCTCCTACTCTGAAGGATCATCTTACTCGGGTGATTCTCTTGACGGCACTTCTCCAGCCATCATTGCCCAAGTGTCGGAACTTCTCAACTATGTTTATGGCAAAACCTCAGTAGCTGGTCAAATCGACCGAGTATCAACCATCATGAGAGCATACGAAGGACGCGAGGCTGTTCTTCTCGAGTTGCTCGAGACCAAGGCACTTATTAAAGCAAATGCTGACACCAGTGGAGATTCTGCAGATCTGCCCATGAGTCTGAGAAACTCTCCTGGACTCTCAAAGACCGGAAACAACGTATCTAACAACAGTGAAATCCCATCATCTGCTGGTGATCGAAGAAGCAATGTCTCCCCTGAGACTCCAGTCAGTGTATTATCCGATCCAACTATGGTCAAATCACCAAATAGTGTTGAGTACCCCGCAGCTGGAAATTCCCCTGCTGCAGTATCAAACTCAAAGTCAAAGCAGACTACATCACCAAATACCTTTGAGTCCTCAGGTACAAAGAAAAAGAAGGGTTTATTTAGTGGATTTTTCGGCTCAAAGAAGAAAGGCAAGGGAAAATTTCCAACCGGAAGTGAGTCTGTCAGTACAAGCAAGAGTGGGTTAAAATCCAAGGCAAGCAAGGGGCTTTCAATAGATGACAAGTCGATTTAGTCTTTAGGACAGCAGACTGCATAATGCATAACGACAAATGTAGACCTACTTATTACAGAAACTACTTCTTGACATAAATGACTACAAGTATGTTTCCTCGGCACTGCCCTCAACTTTCTTTGCATCCATGTCAGCCTTTCCCGATTCATCTGCACCATTCCCCTCCTTCAAAGCAACTTCTACTACGGCAGGACGCATTTCCACAATATCACCATCATCTTTCTTTGAAGCAACCACTGTTATTCCTTCACTCTCCTCAGTCTTGTTTGTACTCGAGGTACGAATTTTCTTCTTGCTCTTTAGAAACAAATTCGCAGCTTTGGACTCGTCTCCTTGTGAAGCTGCGAGGCACTCAAGGAACCTCATCACCTCAGGTTTAGAACGAAACTTTCTCCCGCCCGGGGAGAAGTAGTACCGATCTAGGGATTTGCCGCTGCCATCCTGATGATAGGTTGAACATGAGTTGAATTGGTGATATACAAGCAGCTATTACTGATAAAAACAAAGCAACCTACCGGCGTACTGCCTCTTGGGACTTTGCGGCACACCCACCCAGGAGGAAGATTGGGGATATTGAGATAGGGGGCCGCCGGCTCAGCAGGTATGCTGAGATGCGGCCCAGTATACACCGCGAGGGATCCGCTTGATGTTCGTTTGGGCGTCTTAGCAGCCTTTGGCGTTACTCCAATCTCGCACGAATTTGTCTTCTTTGCTTCTACAGAAGCATCTCCTTCATTACTTGCAGCCACTACTTCATCCAACTTGGCTTTCTTTTGAGGCGTAGATCCTGAGCTGGCTCGTCTCTCTCTGACTCGCTCCGCATGTATTCTCGACAGCGCGCCAATCTCCATATTCACCTCAGCTAACCCAAGAGGATCATTTTCAGTTTGCACTGCCTGTTTAGGAGGCTGCTTGGTCTTTTCAGGTGGCTCGGAATGTTGTGTACTGGAGCGTGATTTGGTGGCAATCACATTGTGAGGAAAGTTTTTCTTCGACTCTTCAGTATATTCCCTAGCAAGCCTCTTCTCCCTCCTCTTCTTCACATCATGGTCTAACTTTGCAATCTTGGCATCTCTTTCACTAGCTCCGCTAGGGTCATCTGCCTTAGTATAGTAGGCATAGACATCAGGCATTTTTTGGAGCTCCTCCTCGTCGAACTCCGAAATGGGATAAACATCAGGATATTCTGAAATGGCTGTTGTTGCTTCATTCTGTCTTGCATGGTTGAGATGCAAAGATAATTGTGCCCTAAACTCGTCAAGCACGCAGTAGGTTGTCCCATCCGAAGCTGTTGATGTCCTGATACTCTTCAGCGCCTTATCAACCAGTTCAGAAACTTCTTTTGTGGAAATTATCTTCTTCTCGTTGCCCGACGAGGCTTTCAATCCACATGATTTGTGTACACAAAGTGTAGACTGTGACGAAGTAGCATCAAAGGCGATCATTTCCTGCCCATCAACCTTGCCACACAATTGGCAAGAAGACTTCTTCATCGGTGCTTGTTTCTGCTCAACAATGAACGGTTTCCCCTTTTTCTTGATCTTATCGCCGATTGTTGGTAAGGTCATGTTGGTACCATTTAGCGCCTTCGATAGACCAGTCCACTGAGAGATGGGTACACGATCACGGACAAATACGGCATCTGGTGCAATATTGCCGAGCTCTGACAGGAGATCTGCATCGACGTCTTTAGGCTTAACAGGTTCAAAGTCAAATGGACCGAGGAGTCTAATTGTAGGATCCGATAGATCCACGATGTCAGAATAGGTGGTAAATTTCTCAAGATTTGCCTTTAGGCTTATTAGATGGCATTTTGATACGGCAACATACATAGTTAGCATTAAAACTCACCTGGAACTGAGGTATTTTATCTTGATCACGAGCATTGCTTTTCTTGGATAGCTCCACAAGCCGCCTCTTAACTGCTTGCTTGGCATTTGGATCGAATTCCAGCGATGCCCCGATAGTCATTTCGCCACTAGTCCACCTGAAAGTGTTCCATATAAGCCACCATCTGGACTGTCCATCTGATTTTGTTTTATCTCCTAGAGATTTAGCGTAAAATTCAACGTAGTAGCGACCAGTAGTTTCACAATCTTGCGTTTCTTCTAGCTCCTCACAAGTATTCAAGTCTGCACGAACTAGATACCACTTCTTCGCTTCTCCTTTGTTACGATTTTTGGACCCGCTCCCATCATCAGGTGCATAGCTGATGAAAAATAGTTTGTCTCTGCTCTTCACAATCTGCGCATGCAGTTGTTTTGGGGTCAACACGTGAGATTTTCGAGAGCTTGGTTTCATCTTCTGCTTGAGTTCAGACAGTGAAATGTTTTCCTCGGTATTTCTCTTACACACTAGAGGCCCCTGGTCATCCTCCATATCGTCATCCACAAACGAAGAGGCGGGCGCCGCGGCAGCTTCAACCATGTCGTTGTCCACGGTTGATATTAGTGAAACGATAGAGAGAACAGCGGCGGCAGAAAATCACGCAAGCCGCAATCAGGTTAAAGGAACTTCAACTGACAGCTCAGCAGCACAAAGCAGCAGCAAGATTCTTGAAGGAGTTGGAAGTTACTGATAAGTACTACTCATAGCACAGATCAAATAAATACCGAATGATCACACCAAAAGAGGTTCTTGGCTACTTAGCGCTGCCACCAAGACTGAAGACCGCTGATGATGATATTTAGCATCTCTCTCAAAAATCTTTGAGCTTTCTACCTGCAGTACTCTAGAGGTACCACGTTACAAAATACTCAGTGATACCTCTCCTGCACTTCTCTTTTGTTTTTTAGAGAGGTACCATGTGATGTTACATTTAATCGACGTTGAGCATCAATGCCAATGACACACAGTTCACTCTACACAATCCAACTTTACATCATTTAGAATAGCATACTCTACACCTTCATTTTTCCCAGAATGAAAAGCCCAGCGTCGTAGTTTTATTGCCCTTAGGAAACCTTCCGTAATCAAAGTCCTTATCACCATAGAATAAGGTCTTCTCATTCTTCCAGCCTTTATGAAAGTTCTGTTAGCAAAGATTCAATTGCTTCCATTGCAAGGTACATTATGAGACCTTCTAGTGACCAACAAGGAGGCAAGTCAGAGTCAAATCCGTGCTTGGGTAGATCTTTGACCGATTCCTTGCAAAAGTTCAGACTAATTGCTGTCCTCTCACAAAGAGGCTCAGCACTCAAATCCGAAAACACCTTTTCTTTGAATGCGTTAATTTCAGACGTATCAACTTCAATACAGCTCTGAACTTTCTTCAGTGAATCTAGCCAGAATGCTCTCGTGTCGCCTCCAGCACCCAAATTGACACATTGTACCTTGCTTTCCTTCTTCTCCTAAATCCAAGAGTCGATATTGTCATTGATTAATCTTGTTCGAGCCGCAGTGTACCCAATGTGCACGTTGTCAATGCCATATGTAAGTCCCAAATGTTTGTTGATCATCTCGGAACATTATTTCTCTACCTTGGTTCCTACAAAATGTTGTCCCAGGTGATCATTGAAGAGTCGATCTTCCCGTTTCGATTCGATAGATCGTTCATAAGCGACAGCTTGAGCAGTGCTGCCGACAAAGTCGAGTCCGTCTGCATCACTTGCGTCGTTTAGCTCTGCGTATATTTTCAATATCTCGGCTTGGAGAGCCGCAGCCTCTGATGTACTCTCAGGTGCATCTTTTGTTTCAGTCTCGTCGGTTTGATTTGTGATGCGAGATTTGAATGGGTGTAAGTTATGCTTCTGTTAGTGTAGATTTTGAGAGCTTCACCCCAAGCGAAAGTCTACTCCTGTGATGTACGAAATAATGTATGAGATCACCTTGATGGGGATCCTTCGGAGAAAGAGAGATGTTCAGAGATACATAGGTAAAACTTCATAAATTTACATACAATTACCTGTATGGTGGCGCTTTTGATAAAAGATTTGCCCACCACCGCCACCTCCAACCTCCAACCTCTCTATCAGCTGTGCAGATGGCGCTGGTAGCAGCAGCAGTTTTCCGCTCCCGAACACCCTCTTCAGCTAAGAAACTCCTCTCCCTCCTCCCTTTTATCAACCTAACATCAGGCTTTACCGTCGCAACTCGCCCCTTTGTCACGTCATCTCTAGCTCATACCTCACACCAAAAAAAAGCAATGACCGCCACCTCCTTCCAAGAAGATCCCTACCTCTACCTCGAAGAAGTCGAGTCTCCCGAATCCCTAGCATTCGCCACTGAAGCCAATGAAAAATGTCTAGCAGCATTAGGTGATCCGTCAGAGACCGACACTTATCAAAGAGTATTGGCGGCGCTCACAAGTGATGATAGGATCCCTCACGCGAGCATGATGGGGTATCAGGATGGGGAGATGATTTTGTTCAACTTTTGGAGGGACGCCAAGGTAAGATATAATCTCTGAGTAAAACTGGCTACATCTGAACGGTGCTGCTGCCCCGTTGCAAATTGGGCGAGTCGTCCTCACTTCGTGATGCAAACATATGGCCACATTTGTGAATCTAAATCTTATCGTTCCTTGTTTCTCTAGAACCCCAAAGGGCTGTGGCGTAAAACTACATTGACTTCCTACAAATCTGCCAATACTGAATGGACTACAGTGCTCGATCTCGATTCTCTTGCGAAAGAGGAAGGCATATCGTGGGTTTGGAAGGGATATGTGCCTTTACCACGCAGTCTGGATCCCTTGTCTGGAGACAAAGACGGAGGACGTGTCACACGTGTCCTATTGCAGCTCTCACGAGGAGGAGCAGATGCCACCTACCTACGTGAGTTTGATTTACTCACCGAGTCATTTGTCGATCCCGATAAGGATGCCGGTTTTACGATGCCAGAGGGCAAAACTCGTGCTCAGTGGAAGTCCCGGGATGTGCTATTGATTGGGGCAAATGTTGGTGAAGATGCCATGACTACCTCTGGTTATCCCAGGACTGTTCGAGAGTGGACCAGGGGGACCAAGGTTGAAGATGCTCCAATTGTATTTGAGGTTGAAAAGACAGATGTGTCATGTAGTCAATACTTGAGTGACGAGACTCATCGAGAAGGAGGCGCCATGTATGAAGTTCAGTCTCGCTCTATCTCGTTTTACAAGTCCACTCGTTACGTAAAGATGGAGCCATCGGACGAGTTTGTCAAGTTGGCAATTGCTGAGAACACGAACGTTTCATTCTTTGGCAAATGGATGATTCTTCATGTAAAGGCTGACTGGGAACCGGATGATAATGGTTCGGATAGGACTTTCAAGACTGATTCTTTGATATATGTTGATGCCAAGGCCTTTCTGGACTACAGTAAAGCGAGAGAGAGTGGGTCTGAATCAGATGTGAAAGCAGCTGCTGCCGAATTAGATTACAAGATCCTCTTTGAGCCAACAGCTACCAGTTCATATCAAGGATATAGCACAACAAAAAACTATATGATATTGTACTCACTTGAAGACGTCAAGGAAAAGCTTCAATTCTTCAAACTCGCGCAAGACGGAGGTGACTTTGTTCTTGTGGGCGGCGACGAAGAGGGTAAAATCCGATCAGCTAGTTGCCGTGCTGTTGATTCTAAAACGAACGACCTTTTCTGGTTTACGACAAGCAGCTACACTCAGCCCAGTACTCTTTGCTTGGCAGATGCCAGCAAAGGCAGTGGTGGTAACGATGATTATATCCTGGAAGAGTTGAAATCACTGCCGTCAATGTATGACTCCCAAGATCTGGAAGTGAAGCAATTATTTGCTACTTCAGAAGATGGCACGAAGGTTCCGTATTTCATCGTATCAAAGAAGGGACTTGTATTAGATGGATCAACACCAACTTTGCTATATGGTTACGGAGGCTTTGAGATTAGTCTCGGACCTCATTATCTAACCACTGCAGGCATAGCTTGGCTAGAAAAAGGTGGTGTTTATGTCGAAGCTAATATACGAGGTGGAGGAGAGTACGGGCCTTTTTGGCACCAATCCGCATTGAAAGAGAACAGAAATAAGAGTTACGAAGACTTTATCGCTGTTGCCAAGCATTTGATTGAAACGAAGGTGTGCACACCTCAAACTCTTGCGTGCCGTGGTGGATCCAACGGAGGTTTGCTCACTGGCAATATGCTTGTTCAGGCTCCCGATCTGTTTGGAGCTATTCACATTGCTGTGCCACTGTTGGATATGAAAAGATATCACACACTTCTAGCAGGTGCAAGTTGGATGGCTGAATACGGAGATCCAGACACGGAGGACTGGGATAAGTTCCTTTTCAAGTACTCGCCTTATCACAATATAGATGCATCTCGGGATAAATATCCCGCTACTCTGCTGACTACATCAACACGTGATGATCGTGTGCATCCGGCTCATGCTAGGAAGATGGTCAAAAGACTTTGGGATTTAGGAGAAGGCAAAGATTGGCCTATCTTTTACTACGAAAACATTGAAGGCGGGCACGGTGGTGCTGCTGACTCTAAGCAAGAGGCTTTCATGACCTCACTCGCTTATGATTTCATGTGGCGCGCTCTTACTTCCTCTTTGTAAGTTTTTGATGTACAGAATAAGCTTTAGCAGGCATGTGCTCGTTTAGATACATAGCTATTTATTATCGTATATTCATTTTGCGCACATATCCTCGTCGTGTAAGGTGTAAGCCGTGACTTTCAAAGCAAATTTTCAGCTATTTATCTGTACATGGTCCATGTATTATCATCACAATAATCACGTGTCATCTTGAACAAGATCTTCCTCATTCAAAATATCTGTGATCGCACCAAGCCAGCTATCCTCATAATCAAGATCTGATTGAAATGCTGCAATAGGAGTGTTCGCAGTTTGATCATCTTCTAAGAATTCGGTTGATCCGCTAGACATGAGATCCATTTCATCAGCAAACAATTTTGCGATTGCAGCTTCTTCCAATGCTGTCGTGTCAATATCTGCATCAGATACAATGGATTTTTCATCACCAACATTGTCATTTGTTCTTATATCATTTTCTAGTCCGTTTGATTGTGTGACAGTATCATCTTCACCAGACTGCGACGTCGTCACGGCAGCAATGCCGATACCTCCAGCAAGAATAGCAGCACCTGCAAGACCAACCTCTGTGCCAAAAGAAGCTTTGTAGTTTTTGTTAGCTTCGACGTTTCTGTTCTTCAACTGTCTTCCATTCTTTTTCCTTTCCTCGGCATCGGCTTTTTTCTTGCGTTCAGCCTCTAACTTTTCCTCCTCTTCGTACCTCAAATCCTTGATATTTCTCTTCTCATCAGGATTCTCTCGTAAATACTTCAACTGATCTCGGCCACGTGTAAGAATATCTAAGTAATATTGTGGTGGATTCCGAGACGCCAACAAATTAACACTGCTGTAATCCACTTGACATCTTACTTCTCCAGGGTCATAGTTAATCTCATGTACTCTGTTGAGTGGAATACCTCCAATCAGGCAGCTCAAGAGAGCCGGACCTGTACCGTCAGGAAAGATCAACAATATACTATCTCCAGAATACAACGTTTCTAAAACTGTTACATCAGCATCAAAGTATGAGCACCAGCATCACGATTCTTTATTGTACGGAACATATTCATTTCTCACACACCTGAAACAAGATTTGTTAATCGAACAACTTGATCACTCAGTGTCTCAGCCGGAGTGCCGTCTTCATTTGGTGGTGGTCTTCCACTGAATTCAAAAGTTGCGAGGATGATTAAAGAACATTAAACTTACTACTGATACAGAAGTTTCTTACCCTCTTCCAGATGAGCCTGCTTCTTTTTCATCCATAGCCCAGACAGCAGCCATTGTTTCATTATATGCTGCGAAGTCCCATGCTCCTATCGCTCTAGGATCCATGTAGTTAAATTCAGGCACCAGCCTGTCGCGACCAATCTGTGTTGAAATGTTGCACCATTAGACCCACATATACAAGCGATAAGTACCAAAGCAACAACAACTCACCCTCAGCTCCTCTCCAACGATATTTGCAGAGTCAACAGACGCTGCTGCCAAACTGTAACGAACCACAGTTGGATTGATACCCTGTGATATCAGGTATTTGCATGCATCCCTGACTTGCAGGTCACCGAGTTCAGATAACGCCGCTTCTCTGTTTGTTAAAAATAAAGGATTCGTAGACCACACATTCTCTTCCTCTAAAAGACTTTTGCCAGCTCTCATAAAATGATAGGTGTTGAGTAAGGGTTCTTTACAAGGAAATCGGGCCAGTCCACGAGCACTTGCTATATCGGTTTGAGTACCAAGTGCTGCTAGAGTTTGCACGGTGCTTTTAAGAAATGATCTACGGTTGAAATCATCTGTAGCGGCCTTCTCGTTGGAACCATTGTCTGTTCGATGCGAGAAGAGTCTAGATTGAGCCTGCTTCGGAAGAGGTGTACAGAACGCATGTGAGGACTGAATTAAGCATAGTGCTTTAATGAATTCAATGGTTGGACGTTTCATCAAGACACAGGAGAGGATGGGTCTAACAGGAATTATTGTAGTAGACGGGTAGGTTTTGGATATACCTT
>JALLPI010001014.1:0-12707 GCA_036939935.1 Cyclotella atomus
GGGCAAGTCCCACAAAAATTTCAACTTCGACTTCGGAGTTACATAACCACAGCCTAAGCTGGTCACTACTTTCTATATCCAACTATTTTGATTTCCACAATGTTACTTTCACAATAGGTCCCTTCTCATGTACAAAATCAGAATGCAGCGCCCACTGATCTCGTTCTTCTAAATAGATAGCTAAGGCATACTCGGAAGATCCATAGCAACAGCAAAGTACATCTGCATCATCTCTACTATGCAAAGGCACTTTCTGTCCACGCAAAAACTCTTTAATTTTGACAGCACCTCTTCTTTTTCTCCACGGAGGAATGAATGTTAGATGCCTCGCATCTTTGACTTGTTTGATTGTTAGTTGCAATGTATCAGCATCCATTGGTAAGTTACCAAAGTTCAGCTCGTGCACATGGGTTCTCTCTTGAGTTGATTCAGGCGACAGAATTTTCCAAGTGTTTGATGCTGCTTCTTTTGAACAGACATTTGTTGTTTCTTTGTTCGCAACACCTTCATTCTTAGTAACAGATAAAGCCTGTCCATTGCGTCTGATTGTCCAACAATCCCCAACATCTAACTGCCACTGCAATCGAGTTGGAAATACATCAAATTGATTCTTTATTCGCTGCATCTGATCATACGACAATATTAGTTGACAATTTGTTGCATTTGCTGTCCATAGATGAAGGGCTTGTTGCAATACTACATTGAATGTATTGAATTCATTTGGAAGAAGAAATGTTGATTCAGTTGGCATGGATGTAAGGTAATCTTCAGCTCTTTGGGTCAGATCTTGTGATAGATCTTTGCTTTGCTGCTCCAAATTATACAGTCTTTTCTGCAATAGACATACACAGATCATTCTTAACTACTAGAAAAGAATGAAAACAAGACACGCAATAGAAGAGGCATGCTTGGACTCACATGAAGTGCATCTTCACCACCAGCTATCTCACTGAGTAAAGGTATTAATTGGTTTCGCACTTTGTTTCGCTTGTACTTGTTCTCGCTGTTGCTTTCGTCTTCTCTCCATTCCAAGTTATTTGATGTAAGGTAGTCTACAATATCTTGCTTTCTAACACCAAGCAGTGGCTTTGCAAAATATCCAATGCTTCTACTGACTTTTTGAGCGGAAGCAAGCTCAAAGCCATCACTTCTACGTTCCATACCTGAAAGGTTTGTCAAGTGAGCACCTCTCAACAACTTCAGAAGCATTGTCTCCTCTGCATCATCTCTGTGATGAGCAGTAAGTATTGCACCCCATCTAGGTGAGGCATCATCATTGACTTTGTTTGGATTAGTAACTAGAGTTTCCAACAGCTCAATCATTTTCTTTCTCCTCCACTTCCTTGCAACATCTTGACTAAATGTCGTTGTCTCCAGAAGACTGCCACTCTTGATTTCAGACCAAGAGTAACAATGAAATGGAATGCCTGCTTCGGAGCACAAATTTCTTACAAGTGCTTCGTCTGCATCACTATTGTTTCCTCGCTGCTCATGATTGAAATGTGCCACATGCAACTCACATGGTATTCGGAACAGATCGTTACTCGTTGTAAAGTTGTATGGTGCAATATCTTCCGAATCAAGATGTAAATATCGTATTGCATGCATATTACTCGAGCTCATGGTATTTGTAGTATTTGTTTGCTCTTCAAGTCGAGTGAGCTCAAGTACAGAATGAAAAAGTGCCACAGAATCACAACCTCCACTCACACCAAGCAACATGACTATTGTTGAATTGATATTGCCATCGTTTGCATAAAGGGTGGGATCTTTTCTAGAAGTGTTTATACCCAGGTGCGGCTTGACCACATATTCTCTCAATGATTCTCTAACAGATGAAATGACTTTCTAGAAAAACAGTTCATCATGATGCGGATGAGCTTACAATGAAGAGAATAATGCGTTGTGTAAAAATAAGAGTTCTCACTTCGGATCTCAGATGAATACCATCTAATCCTTCACCATGACTGGTGGCTTTTACAGCAGTGCCATAATATCGTGCAGACATGTATCTAGAATCCAACGAATGAATATGCAGTAAACAACATTTTCTTCTTTCTATCAAACTACGATGAAAGCGGCGGTTAAACACGTAGCTTGTAGTACTTCTGCGCATCACAGCCAAATTGAACTTTCTCTCAAGAAAACTACTGGCATGCGCAAATTGTCGCAGAACACAAAGAGCTAAGGCGGCTCTGCCATTGATCATAATCCGGACCATCAAAGGAGGGGAAGAAAAGGCCAGAGGCCAGAGCAAAAGAGAAAAAAGGAAAGAAGGAGAGAGCCATCACGTTTCCCGCCAAATCCCATCGCTCTATCTGCTCGCCTACTCTCGCCTCCTTTCGGTATCGGCCTGCTCCTTATCCCCAACGCTCTTCCAAAACAACACATCGCGGTATTGTATTGATCATGAAAAAGGATGGCAGACCCTAAATCAAAACCAGCAATTGTATTTCTTCACGCCCAATTTGAAGTGCCCGAGTCCAGTTCCTTTGTGTTACAGAAACACCACTTCACCAGTGCTGATTATAAACCAGCTCTGATTGGTTTGGAAGGAGAACCGGTGAAGGCAAGATGACTAATACACATGGTGATCAGTGTCCATTTTTTAATCTCTCAACAATAATATGCTTCTCAAATGTTGTAATTTGCTAGCCAAAACCAGGAGACTACACCTATTCAGGAATGCATGATCATGGCCCTTTACCTAAACCAAAAGAAGGCGGTGTGTTTGCAAGTCTAATTGGATTATGTCAGGAAGCCAAGAAAGCATCAGATGAATATCTCACAGAAGTTATTGAAAAAGAGAAACGATAGCATGGCGGTGTACCACCAACTGATAGCTGAACATGTATTTGGATTAATACTTGTGCAGAAGTTGTTAGGAAACACTACCCCATATCGATCATAATAATTATAGATGGATACAAAAGATTTGTGCCTCAGTTAGCATTTTGCTTGGTTCTATTAGTTTTGGATCTAGGTAGCACTGGTACATAGTATCAAATTTCAATTAAGTGCAATGTGGAATACCCAGAATGTCATAACGTCAAACTTAAGGAGCATCACGAACATCCACAAGAATTCCAGCACCCAAATCGTCTTTCATGGGGCCAAAGATCATGTCAAGATTCACACCCTTGCTTCCGAGATCTGGTACTTTGGCATCTGCTCCAATTCCATAGAAATCCTCGTTTTCGGTACTTGTCGTATAGGTTATGACACATTTCATCCCCTGTGTCGGCATCAGATGGTGTGGTATGAGATTCAGATTGCACTGTTGAGTAATCAGCAGTGTATTTGCAAAGAATACTCACTGCTCCTTTAGCCGCCTTAAGACCCACAATGCTGTCTTCTATCACTACACATCTGGAAGGATCAATATTCAATCTTTCAGCAGCTGTCACATAGATTAAAGGATCGGGTTTCAACTTCGACACATCGTCACCCAATATTGTCACGTTTAACTTCTTCCTACGTTCTTCTCCCAGAGTCACATCTAGAACCTTTGTCACTGCTGCTTTTGTGGATGCACTGCAAACGCCAACATATACATTTTCATCCGCCAGTGCCTGATCCATAAGTTCCAACACACCTGGACGAGCTTGTGCCTTTTCGGCAATCAATTCTTTGTACAAGTCTGTCTTTCTAGCCTGGAGTCTATCCACCAAATCTTGTTCCTGTTCAATAGTTTGAGGTGCAGCAACATTTCCATTGTCAGATGTGGGAAATGCACTAGTTGTGTTTCTGAAATGAAAGAACATTTTGTTCTTTCCTCCTCCGACTGATATACATTGCGTTACAATGCGAGGAAGATATTGAGCATCAAGTGCAAAGAACTGAAATATAGTCAACACTGCAACGATTGAAGTCTCTTCTACTTACCAGTGTTTTGGAGAATGTCATAGTATGCTACCGACCACTCAACTGGTTCGTCTCCAATCATTAGATTGAATTCTTTGAAGGCGGCATTGTATGCGAGCCGGTGAAGTTCTTCAGTTTCGATGATAACTCCGTCGCAGTCGAATAGGAGAGCAAATTTGTCGGAGGAAGCCTGTAGACTCGTTTTAGGTGCAGCTTGGTTTAGCCTTTGTACTTGCCGATGATGAGGGCTTACGAATCCATACACAGATTGGATCGTCATTGATACCGCTAGTGGAAGTGCAGTCTTCATCGTATTTGTGTTGCGGTTGTATGTCGGTTGTTACTTTCAATTCAAGCTCCTCCTCTCTAGAATGACGACACAGTGGATATATATCTTACCTGTCCGTTTATTGATAAAATCCTAATAAATTGAAGGTAGGTACCAAACCTCCCTCTCTTTCTCTCCTTTGAGCTTCTTTTCACCAGCGTAACACTTTGATGAAGCCCCCAGCACCTAATCAAGTTATCCCCAAACTTGGCCTCGGTATGGCCGCCTTAGGCCGACCAGGCTACATCAACCTCGATCGTGATGGAATCTTTGGAAGCTCTGACAGTCGTCCAATTGAAAAAATGCAAAAGCAAGCCGATTTGGTTCTGGATTCGCTATTCGCAAATGCAGATGGGCGCCCGTGGGTTGACTGTGCAAGAAGTTATGGCCTGAGTGAAAAGTTTGTCGGCGAATACCTCAGGAAGAACAATGTGAAACCTAGCGATGTGTATGTCAGTTCCAAATGGGGTTACACGTATGTTGCAGATTGGCAGGTTCAATTAGAGAAAGGAGCGCCACATGAAGTTAAGGATCACTCGGTTGATAACTTTTTGAAGCAAGTTGAGGAAACTAACGAAATGATCGGAGAGTATGTTGATCTTTACCAAATACACTCTGCAACATTCGAATCAGGTGTGTTGGAAAGTGTAGATATTCACAAAGCATTACATGCATGCAAACTTGACCGTGGTTGGGCTATCGGACTATCAGTATCAAGTCCAAAACAAGGCGAAATTCTAAGACGTGCCATGGAAATTGAAGTAGATGGACAAAAACTATTTGATTCGGTTCAATGCACATATAATCTGTTGGAGCAAAGCGCTGGGCCTGCATTGCTAGAAGCTCGTAGATCAGGAATGGATATCATCATCAAAGAGGGCCTTGCAAATGGACGAGTATTGAGAAACGAGGTTATCATTGAGTATGCAAAACAGTTGTCCTGCACTCCAGATGCATTAGCTCTTGGTTGCATCCTTGCTCAGGGATTTGAGCCCAGGGTATTATCAGGTGCAGTTACACCAGACCAGCTCGTATCTAACCTGAAAGCAAGTCAGATCGCTGAAAAGCTGAAGGCGGATGAACAGCTTTTGAATGAGATTATGGCAAAATGTGTGATGGATAGTGAAGATTACTGGAATCAAAGGTCCTCGTTGGAATGGAATTAAGCTAACATATTTATTTTGACTTGGTTGAGATGATAAGAGTATCTGCCACAATAGTGAAACTCCAAGCTGAGTCCTTCAGAAGATGTTCAATATCATCATATTTGCTTTATATGCATACAACTAACACCACATTAACATGCAGATGTGCTTGTAAATTGTAGTTGGCATTCCAACATCGATCCAAAATATTCCCAATACAGATCATCTTTTTTGTTGTGTTCTCATTAAAATCTACTGACCTTGCCCATCACTCTCATTTGCTGGTGGCTTTCCTGAAGCTGCTGCCGCCGCCGCCACTGCGTCAGCTTCTTCCTGCTTCTTGCACACGCTGGCTGCATATTGATCCGACACTTTGCACTGCACTCCAACATAGTTGGTGACATTGCCTCCAGCATCCCTCAACGCAGCAATGAAAAACTGATTCCAAAAGGTAGTACCATCGACACGGTAGTTCAAAAGACATACACTCATATCAGAACCCTCCTCAATGGCATTACGAATCTTCTCCACTGCCTTCGGATCAGTTTCGGGTCCCTGAAGAAAACGACAATTGCGTCCAAGCACCTGATCCAACGTGTACCCCGTCAAATTAAGGAAGCCCTGCGTGGCATACACGATCGGATTATCGGGAAGACTAGGATCAGTAACTACAAAGTTCTGCTGCGCCGTCTGCAAGGCTTTAATAAAGGAAAAGTCCGGATCATCCAATACTTTATTGGCATCACGCGATGAACCAGCGATGAGACCTCCTCCAGCATTGGCATCCGCCTGTTTACTCAGGAGTGCAGCGGCTTCTTCTTCTCCTAGATGATTCCGAATGGCTCCCTTTAGTTTTTCGTTTTCTTCTTTGAGAAGGGAGACACTTTGTTGGAGAGATTCGAGGAGAAACTTTTTACGGATACGAGATCGTTTGGCGTGTTCGCGGTTGCGTTCTCTGTTGGAGACAGAAGAGAAGAGATGATACAGTTAGCATTCATTTTGGAATATCTGAATCGAATGCTGCATCTGATGTAATTACTTACTTCACAAGTTTGCTGAGTGCAAGAAGATGGAAGAGAGAAAATCGTACTGAGGTTATCTGGATCCTTGTGGCATTGCAAATGAATAACAGCACATAACTCACGTTCTATCAGCAGATTTTTCCTTAGCAGAAGGAGCTCTCTTCGAAGCAGCCTGCGGAGGAGCCTGACCCGGACCCCCCGCTTGAACATAAGCATACTGCAAATGATGTGGACGCTGAGGGGCCTGAGCAAAAGGCACCTGAGAAGGAACCTCCTGCTGACTCGCCCCCATCACAGTGGCCGAGGCCTTAGCCTTGTGTAGCCCCGTGGTAGCAATGCCTCCCGCCTGGGGAACTGGTGTATATCCCGCATTCGTATATCGGGAGGCACCTTGGGTTGGGACCGCCTCTCCGCTGGGAAGTATACCCGCCTGGTTGAATTGCAGTTGGTTTTGCAATTGTTGTTGTTGCTGCTGCAACTGCTGTTGCTGCTGGACTTGCTGCTGAATTTGAGGATTTTCGCTTAGGAAAATGGTTTCGCCTTCAGGGGTGAAGAAGCAATCGCCGAAGATGTCGTCGAGGTTGAGCGTTGATGGCGTGCCTCGGGTTTGAACTGCTGCAGCGGCACCTGTTGACATGCCTGGCACATTTGCCGCCACGAATTGGGGCGGTCGGATGTTTGGGTTCTGAGGCTGCCCTTGGTTATTCGACATTGTGATAGATTTGATGAAAGCAAGAGATCAAACCACTGATGGGATTGGATTGATGGGTGTGGCTTGTTTGGATGTGTCGCTCTCTCTAGAGCGGTGTCGTCGTCGCAGCTGGACTTGGGGCAAAACGGGGCCGCTTGAAGAGAGAAGCTTTCATTTTGCGAAGGAATAAGTAGCGAGAGAGGGAAGTTGACCAGAAGATGTGCCCGTAAAAGGTCCTTTCACTTTCTGTCGCTCTCTCTCAGAGCTAGAGAGAATAGAAGTGAAAGACGCAGGCAAACTTCTTCATCTTGAGCAAGCTGATCAAGCATTTTACTACCATACTTGCAATGCTTATGAGGCAGGTTATGGTTCTTTATTTAGCAAGTGATTGTCCTTCTTTCTCACGCTGTACAAATTCAACTGCAATCAGAGCCTTTTTAGAAGACAAAGTAATCAGTCTTTTTGAACCCCAAAGCTTCCAAATTGGGAATACAAGCAAACTTCACCATAGGTGGAGGACCACACATCAAAATCTGTGTACTTCCATCACTAGCACACTTGGGCAAATGCTCCTCAATCATTTCTTTCGTAATAAATCCAGTACTATACTTCCAACCTGACGGAGGACGGTCCACTGTGTAGTGCAATTTAAACCTTCCTGCATACTTCTCCACGAATTCCTCAAGCTCTTTTCGGACAAGAATATCATCTTCAGTTTGATTGGCATAGAGTAGAGAGACGGTGACATCTGAGTTGGGCTCATCGCGAAGGACTGCGTGCATGATTTGAAGCATTGGTGTGATTCCTGTCCCACCTGCAATCATTCCAAAGTGTTTGGCTTTACGTTGTTGATCGGGATCTTTCTTAAGCAGGGGATGAACTGTGAAGCTTCCATTTTTGTGGTATGTCATGTGACCTTGTAGAGTGAAGTGACAAGTTAGATCATCTGCAATGTTGATCTCATCACGACAGAAATCAGATCTCAATCAATCAAACAAACAGGCACCATAATGCAATCAGAAATGGATAAACCATAGTCTTTTCAAGCTATGAAATCCACGCTCTTCCACCTAACATCCCTTTTGAATGAAGGATCGTAACGTAATTTGGATAACATAACAGTCAAATGACCGTCGTGAGTATGTATGGATATTGTTTCGTCATTTTGCGTTTGTTGAGTTTGTCAAGAGTCCGCACTATCAGATACGTAACAACCACTCACTGATAGTCAATAGTGCATGTAAAGACAAGAGCCTACACACGACAGCAAACCAATGAAAAAAGTTATGGCATATGACAACTCACCCTTGGGCCCTCTCATCTCAACAGTATCCCCAACATTCAACGAATCCAAATGCTGGCTCATCTTTCCACCCTCGGGGAACTTGGGATGAACTCCAGCCTTATAAATCTTAATCACAAACGTTACAGTACCAGGAGTATCATCCCCTGTGGTGGGTGTATAACTCCTCTGATGATTCTTGGTACTTCCATCCGCCAACGTTTCAGTAAATTTCAATGTGATATGCTGTCCTACCGGTAGGCCTAGCAACCCATTCGGTCCGTTGGGTAAGGCGAAGGTGAAGCGCCTTGTGTCGTGGCTGATGGATTCTTTCTTGACGAGCGGCAGTGGGGTGAACTCAACTTTGTCCAATGCTGGCTTTTTCTTTGATGAGGAGGAGAGGTAGACGAAGAGGACGATGGAGGTTATTGTGACTGCTGCCACGGCTGTGACTAGTGGGATCATGTTGTGTTCCATAGTGGCGGTAGGCATGGTTGTGTAAAAGTTGGCTGCTTTGTTTATATTATGGGGGGGGATAAAAGCTTTGCTCTCGCTCGCTCGTCGTCATCGTTCACGTGTTGTTCACCACGTGGTCGAATTCAATTCAGATACCTGTCGAATGATCCATTTTTCTGTTAAAATTACTGAAGTAAAACAGGAATTTGAAGGTAAGATACCACTGTCTCTCTCCCTCCTCGCCTCTTCATCTCCTCCTCCGCCCCCACCTAATAAACCCATCACGCTTCAGGGGCTCGCTAGCACAATACTAGAGCAACGCAACAGCAATACAAGCTACAACAATGTCAACGACATCAAAAGGCTTTCAAGTAGCCTCTCGTCGAGCCCAATCCCTCCTCGAAAAACATTTAGCATCCAAAAGGCCACCAAGCAGCGCCCCACCAAAAATCACATCAATCAAAGATGAAACACCCTGGCCCAAACCCCTCCGCTACACTTTTTACACAGCCTGCGTTG
This sequence comes from Cyclotella atomus, assembly GCA_036939935.1. NCBI lineage: Eukaryota > Bacillariophyta > Thalassiosirophyceae > Thalassiosirales > Thalassiosiraceae > Cyclotella > Cyclotella atomus. The sequence continues at coordinate 9,308 of JALLPI010001014.1, forward strand.
CCGCCATCCCATTCACCATAGGATCCATTATTGCAATGTCACCTCGTTTACGAGATTCGTTGGCCGATGAAACCGATCCAGAGGAAAATGGCATGACATCCAACAATTTGGTTCATTTGGTGAGATATTATTGGGGGAGTTACGATTACATCCCTCCCACGGATCGGAGACAGGTTGATAATGTTACTCCTGGCAGAAAATTGGAATGGCAGGATGATAACTGGTCGTCCTTTTTGGCGTTTCTTGGTCTATATGCACCTAAAAGTGAGCAACCTAGTAATGTTGTTGATCCGAATGAGGGCATTCCTGTTTCACTAGAGAATGAACCACCCGCAAAAGAACGTTATGAACGAACTATTCTGGCTAGATTTTTATCTTCTGAGTTCAATCCTTCTGGGGTGAAGGTGCGGCTGTTGTTGCTTCCGTCTGACACATCATTTGGGGATCAGGAGAATTCTCGACATGAATTTGAGTTAAGTTTGCCTTCAAATGCACTGCTTTCAGCCTTGAGAAAATCCATCAATGTGTCTAGTTCATCTGATGCGATAAAGAAGATTAACGGTCTCTTTCCCGATGTGAGAATACTCCAGAGTGAGAATCAACATCTTGACTGGAATGGCACATATCGATGTGTCTTATACTTTGATGCTTCGGATGATGTAGATTCAGGTGTCGACAGCTCGACTACCTTAGCTGAAAGCGAGTTCAATGGAAGCGAAGCCTTGCAATCTACTTCACGGGATGTGTCAAAGATGATTCTAAGCAACACATCAAGTCATTCATCATGGGCATACTTCCCTGGTGAAGGTGCGATCGTCAACAGCAAGGCATCTCCGTCCAAATTGAAAACTTCCAACAGTACATCTTCATCTCAGATTGATGCTCAAGATATTACCAGTGCCCGTATTGAACAGCTCAAGTATCAGATATCAATGTTGCAAAAGGAGCTGAAGGATCCATCAAGTTTGCGTGATCGAGGTAAGTGTTAACTTTTCTTTCTCTTTTGATTGCTTTGACTGAGTTGTGATTAACAGTGAATTGGATCTCATTGCAGATGATATGTATGCAGAACTGAAAGCTGCTAATCACGAATTGAAGAGCCTGAAACCCTGGTATAAAAGACTGCTCAGCTGAAATAAAGTAAAAACAATACAATGAGCTCTATGGACCATGGGTAGTTTTGCTTCGATTAAGGCTTGTAGCTGCGTTAACTGACGATGAGGCTTATTCTTACTTGCTCTTACGTCTTTGACTTGAGTTGGTGCCGCAAACAGCCAACTGTTCGAAGAAGAATCGCAATCAAAATGTCGGCGTTTGTGCCGTGGCGTTGCAAAGCTATTATTTGCGAGGAGTGCAATAGCAACAAGACATAAGACTCATTAACAGTGCACAACGCAGAACCGAAGTTCACCATTGACAGCCAGACTGGAGTTTGGAAAAGAGATCATTCCAACGAATTTGTGATGACAGCTGGAGGCTTTGAGACCAACGTATTAGAGTTATGTACATGTATCTCTCTAGATTAGGTTCTCGCTAATCGACAAAGGATAACATGTAACACCATGCAACTCGTAACAAAAACTCAGATCGCACCGAAGATGACGAGCTCTATATACGCAAGTCAAAGCGAGTGAACAGTAGACGGTGTCTATTGATTGCCAAAGCTCTAGCTATCCTCAAAACTCTACTTTCCAAGGTGCTCAGTCAATGTATTGTTCAAGGCACTCGGCTCGTTTGTACAGGTAACTATCAAAGACACCAGCCTGTTTAATGATATGCATACGTTTGTAGTTTCTGCGACCTTGAGGCGACAATCGATTTGCTATTATTCGCACTCTGCAAACGAGCGTGCGGTTTGTGTCAGGTAAGTAGAAGTACCACGAAAGGCTTACATTTCTCTGCGAATGTACACCCGATCAACAAGAGCCTGGGGCTCTGCGGATTCCATGTCCTGATTGCTGCTCGCATGTGATGCCATCCTGTGGGTCTATTAGACAATTCTGTTACTCTAGATAGAGATAGAGAGAGCTGTGCTGTGTTTAATTTTAGTATGGTGTATTGTGTGAACGAGAATTCATAAGAGGTGTAAGGGGCCCAGCCGACTGAAACAACGACCAACGCGAGGGTGTACGCTATCACCTTTTTGTTGGCAGTTTAATGACTCGCACTTCCTTCGCGCTTCGAACTTAGGTGCGAAGGGTTAATAATGCGAACCCAACAGTAGTATTCGCATATTTTGTGCGAAGGGTCGAATCTCTTATAATGTCGGAGTTTCTAGACGTAAAAATACGTCGGAGAAGGTCATGAGTCGGAGTTGCATGAAGGCAGACGTATCGTACCGCAACACAGCACAAGAAGGGCTCTAGAGAGGGGACGACACGTCATCGAACCGTCAGCACTCATTAAGTCTATTTTAATAGAGGTTTCGTTATTTTATTAATTAGAGGTTTCCTAATGAACCCACCACACCTAATGTATCCCTTTTTGTGTCCAAACAGCTCTGGTTACCAATTTCTCACCCGCTGGTCGTGAAAAAATAATAACCAGAGCTTTATCCGGCTACCGCCTCCTCTCACCCGCCTCATCTTTTACCACAGCACACAACAACCATGGCCAAATCTGATTCAAGGCCTTCGCTTCCTCAAGGCCGCCCAGCATACCATCACCAAGCTTCCCATCGGTTTGTGCCGAAGGCGGCATCGTCCTGTCTGGTGCAAATCCCACTATTTCCACCGCTGCAACATGACGGCCGCCGCCGCCCACCACCTCGATTCCATCGGTGCCTCCTCCAGCTGCTGTCAACGCAAGAGAAAAGCTTCCCCTGAGACAGATCAGCGGTCTTGGTGAGGTTGTACGAACAGGAGGATAGACTCTTTCTATTATGCACAGCAGAAATGCTGGGTGTTAGTCGGCTGGAGATGGAGCAATCTTGATACAAAAAAACAACAAAACTTGTACTATCGGCTGTTCCAGGGGCACAGCAATGCAACAACCAACCACTCTGGTACAGGGCCTTTTATATAATTGGTTATATTTGTGTTTGTGTGCATATTAATTCAATAGATAACTTAAAACACAATCGAACACAGCAGTTATTATTTTGTCACTCCCTCCATGTCCTGAATGTTTAGCCACCAAAACCAAAGCTGTGAAAATTACCACACTCTCTTGTTTATTTGCAAATTCTCCCTCTCAACAAACTCTCCGGTTTATGCAAATTCTCCCCCAGACTCTCCGTTCGCGAGTTCATTTGCAATTTTTTGCATCACACCACACTCTCTGGTTTATTGTAGTGTATCCTCTCTAGATGCATCTCAATTGCAAAAAATATCGCTTCTGTACCTAAACTCCATTAAGTAGCAGGTAGGTACACCTATGTTGTGCATCGAAAACCTGTGTC
>JALLPI010001015.1:0-12734 GCA_036939935.1 Cyclotella atomus
TGGCATCAATTTTTGCATCCAACTGACGCAACGGTTCAACGGATCTGTATGATAGACTATAGTCTAACCGTCCGGTCATTCTAGAGTCTAACGCGAGAAACTATAGAATGACCGGTCTGAAAATTGGCCATAACAGGTCTGATTGGTCGTGATCCGAACTTCGGAAGTGAACCTTTCTTCCTATCCAACCATTGAAAGATCCGCCCACTTCCTCCTTTCTCCTTTTACTTCCCCCTTCCCCCCTTGCCTCCTCTTGCTCTTGCTTCTCTCACAATTATATCACCACCAGCGAGCAGAAGCAATATCAGACCATGGCAGCCATCGACCCAAACGAACAACTATTCGACGTAGAAGACGCCACAACATCAGCCGTCAACACGAGCGTTGACGTCGACACATCATTTGCCTCAGTTGAGATGAATGGCCCATCAGCCCCTCCTCCCGTGGGTGCTCCTCCTCCGGCTATTGAGGAAGAGAGTGGAACGCTCGTCATTACGGTACGTTGCTTTTGTGTGCTCTGCTGCGTCTTTGGATGCGTGGTGCCGTTTAATGAGATACAAGATTGTGATGGCTGGAGATTGTAATTGGATTGCAACTTGGCAACGTGGAATGTACATTGTACATCTCCTGCCGTTCATGATAAATCAACGTGAAAATCTTGCCTAATTGCACTAAAGAATAGGGATCAAACTGATCAATGTTGCTAGCTCGATTGGCTGACATATATCACATGCAAACCCATCTCAGGTAACCGATCCCCAAGAATTTGGCGAAGGACGAAACAAGCACACTTTCTACCGCATAGACGTTCGTCCACCCGGTCCCTGCACAGACCCCATCTCTTCTATCCGTCGCCGTTACTCTGATTTCCAATGGCTCTTCTCTCGACTTCACACCGAAAAGCCAGGGTCAATCATCCCAATCATTCCACATACTTCCGCCGTTCAAATGAGCAAGAGGTTCAGTGAAGAGTTGGTAGAAGAAAGGAGAGGCAATCTGGAAAGATTTCTGAGGAAGGTGCAAGTTCATCCCGAGTTAGAGGGGGCTCCTTCATTAAGCTCGTTCTTTTCACCGGATCCTGAAGTGTTTGAGGCCGCGAAACGTGAATACCCTATGGATCCTAACGTGGATGAGACTATGGGGGAGGCAGAACGATTGACTGAGAAGGTGAAGCACTTCTTCGTCAAGACTACTGTAAAAGCCAAGGCTATGAGGGGAGCAGAGTTGGAAGAGACGAGTGATGGACAACAGATCGAAGAGATCGAAGAGTATTTGAATACCGTCTCTACCCACATTAAATCGCTGAGCAAGACAACATTGGCTTTGGTGAAGGCTTCAGAGGAAACAAGCAAGAATATGCATGAATTGGGTCAGACACTGTTCGGCTTACATCAGACTTATGATCCCGAGAAAATATCCAACAACAAAGTCACGGCATTGCCATCACTGAAAACAATCTCCAGTGTATTTGGCTCCTTATCCGCCATCCACAAGGTAAAATATGATGATAACACCTCCAAAGTCACACAGCAAATACTCGACATTGAAAACTCCATGAAGTCCGCTCGATTGGCATTGCAACGCCGCAAAGAGAAGCAAATCACCTACAATACCTACCTGCAGCAGATTAAAAACCGTACACAAACCTTGGATAAGGCTCAACACAACGCCGCTTTGAACCCGACTGCCGGATCCGGCGATGTCAAGATTGCCGAAGCACAAAAGTCATTAGAGAGTGCCCGATCCGCATCAAAAAGCGCATTAGATGAATTGATTCAGGTTACTGAACGTATATTCCGTGAAATGGATCGATTCAAGGCAAACTTGGATGAAGAGTTGAGGGGCGTGTATGCGAGACATGCTCGTGTTCAGATTGATTATAGCAAGCAATTGGATGGAGAGTATGGCAAATTGTTGGGTGATGGGAGTGTGACTGGGAAGGCTGTTCTTCGTGGTAACACCAATACTGGTGGCGGACATCAGGATGCAGATGTTATGATGATTTAATATGTAATGTCTGGTTTTTGTGTCCAGGAAATGAATAAGTACCTGTGATGAATTAACTTAGTATGCATCATTGGTGCACATTATTGCATTTTTTGATCCACAAAGAAATAATGGAACAGGGTACGATGAGATTTAGTAACTGTGCCATGGGTGTATTGATGACTAAGGACTGACGGGAATATAATGACAATTAGCAGGTGACAGGCAGGTTGGCACAAAACTACAACTGATGACGAATACCTCCTGTCACAGCTAAACTCTTAGACATACTTTCCTAAGATTTTCTGGGTTATGCTAAGAGTAATCACTCAGTTACTCATAGAAATAACGCGCTAGTCAGGAGTGCTAATGTGTGTAGTGCAATTGTCAATTTGCTGCCAATCAGAGGTGCAATTGCACACACTGCCCCAGTTGATCAAAGAAAATTGTTGGTATTGGTAGCCGGTTGTAAGTTGGACCTCCGATTGGCAAAAATCAAATTTCAACAACCCGTTAATCCCAAGTATGTCACATGGATGAGCGTTGTCCCATGTTCAAGATTAACCTTTGCACTGCCGGTCAACTTCAGATTCCCAGGATTAGCCTTGCCTTTGCCTTACGGGTTTCTCACCTCTCATTCCACATACTAATTACCAATGGCTGTAAAATGTAATTAAGGTTACAAGTAAATCAAGGTTACTTTCATCCATTACCAATCTCCTTGATATTTCTATCAACAAAGACAAAATAAAAGGGGTCAAAGGGTGGCTCATCAAATTCTAACGGTATAAAGACTTTTCTTGCTTCACCCGTGGCATTCCTTTTGGTAGGAAATGCTTTTCTGTTCAGTGACACCATTTATTCTCGAGCTCCAGCAATCACCAAGCCAACTCTTTGAGCTAATGAAAGTTTCAGCTAAAGAGCAAGGAGAGGCACTGTATCGACTTTGTAAAAGGGACTTGTAGGAGGCAAACAAGCAGTTTTCATAACCGTTCTAAGCCAAAACTTTTCTAATACCAGCCCCTTGTGGCAAGAACTAGGTTGCTCAGAGAGATGAACATATCATGATACACATCATAGCCAGTTTAAGCCTTTTAAATGATTTTTAATATCTCTCTGAAAGAATGTACATAATACCATAAACACAAAGATATCTTTCAACAACGAAGCTTACAACTTCTAATGACACTGAAATTCTCGGAGTGGGGGAAGAAACTAATAATCAGACAGGTATTCTATTGAATATTAAAATGAGTAAACCTCGTATCTTTCTTCCAGATCTCCCAATTTTCTTCTTCATTCGCAACTGGTTCATAACGCGTTCACGTCGTCATCTCCTCCTTAAGTATTTAAGAGGGACCGAACGATTGAATCTTGGGCTGGACCGATTGATTATAGGTCCACAGCAGGCAGGCAGAAGCGACGATCTACCGGCGGCAGCACCAGATAAGAAGCAGTGAGACGCAACGGCTGTATTTCAGAGACGCAGACGGCGCAATCTATCTCTGACATTCCAATTCCGCGAGTGAACCACCCACAACAAAACCAAATATAGACGCACCACTCCACCAAACAAAATGGAGCCAGGCACCAAAGTATGGACCTACCAATCCACAGGAGACGACCCATGGATCCTTTCCGAAGTCCTAACCCGCACCCCCGATCTCCTCACCCTCAAATTCCTCTCCGGAGACGACACCGGCTCCACCACCACCCGCCCTCTCGTCTCCTCCACCTCCCTCAACGAAGACGGAACCAAAATGGAAATGGGCGACAAAAAATACGAAGGCGTCGAGTTGGCGAACCCGCCGTTGAGTGAATCGGAGATTAAGGAGGGGAGCGATGCCGATATGATTTCGTTGCCGCATTTGCATGAACCGGCGATTTTGCATGCGGTTAGTGAGAGGTATTTTAGGGGGGAGATTTATACGTGGACTGGGCCGGTCTTGATCGCGGTCAATCCTTTTCAGAGGTTGCCGCTTTACACTAGGGTGAGTTGTTATTTGTATTTATATCATTGGTTGATTTAGTTGTAGAGTTGAATAGTTGCTGCTAGTAGATAGCTCTGCTGCTGCCGTTTCAATGCTGCTAGACTGCTTCCTTTCCTCTGCTCTCTTACCAACCTGTTCGACTAACCACTACATTTATTCTGCTCACACATCATGTTCGCATCTCCTCAGGAAATTCTCGAATCCTACCGCCAAGAGGGACTCCTCCGCTCCCAAAACCTCCTAGACGCCCAAAAAGCCCTAGGACCGCACGTCTACTCCGTAGCCGACCGTTCCTACCGTCAAATGATGTCCGAACAGCGTAAATCCCAATCTATTCTCATTTCAGGCGAGAGTGGAGCGGGTAAAACGGAAACTACCAAGATTGTCATGTTGTATTTGACTACCTTGGGGAGTAATGAGAGTGAAGGGGAGAGTGGTGAGGGAGGAAATGGGAAATTGAGTATTATGGAGAGGGTTTTGCAGTCAAATCCTATTTTGGAGGCTTTTGGGAATGCCAAGACTTTGAGAAATGGTGAGTACACACATCTTGTGTCTGGATATGTTTTGTCTGGCTTGAGTTCCTGCCTTTGTCTGGACTCTATCCTGCTGTTGCAGTGCCGGGCAACTCCTTTTTGCTGTTATCTACTTTTCAACGAACCTGATATCTAGTTGTATACCACGAGTATTTTCAACCAACATTTCTGACAACGTTCTACCTTTTCTCCATCATTTTCTTAACAGACAACTCATCACGTTTCGGTAAATTCATTGAACTCGGCTTCAACCGTGCCGGTATCCTCCAAGGAGCCAAAGTCCAAACCTATCTGTTGGAAAAAGTACGTCTAGGCTTCCATGCATCAGGAGAGAGGAACTATCACATTTTCTACCAATTACTCCGTGGTGCCACCGAAGAACAGCATCATAAGTATTGCTTCCATGACGGCATCACTGGTGGGTTGGAATTGGCAAACTTTTTCCATTATACCGGGCAGGGGGGTGCTCCTCAGTTGCGTGAATTTACGGACGAGGAGGGATTGAAATACACACTAAAGTCGATGAGCAGTATGGGATGGAGTGATGACAAGATTGACAATGTTCTAAGCATCATAGCTGGTATCTTGCATCTCGGTCAAGTGAAGTTTGAAAGTAAATTGAGTGAAGGGGGACAAGAAATTGCTCAGTTGGCTGATGAAAAGACTGTGGCTGATGCTGCCAAATTACTTGGCGTCGATCTTCAAAAGCTCATTACGGCACTGACAGTGCGTATCATGGTGACTAGGGGAGAAGAAATACGAATCGATTTAGCACCTGACAAAGCTGCTGATGCTAGGGATTCTCTTGCGAAGACTATTTATGGTGCCATGTTTTTGTGGGTTGTGAAGGAGGTGAATAATAGTATTAAGTGGGAAAATGATAAAGATATTAGGTCGAGTGCTGGGGTGTTGGATATTTTTGGGTTCGAGAGCTTTGCAATCAATAGTTTCGAGCAGGTGAGTTTGTTGGATGAGACTCTTGCTTGATTTACGGTCATGTGTAGTTGTACTTTGGATCATGATTTTGTCTCGTTTTGTTCTGTAGCTCGAAATCAGTCTTCTTACGTGTTACTAACTGCTGCCCTATTTGCCATGCACAGCTCTGTATCAACTTCACAAATGAAGCCTTGCAGCAGCAGTTCAACAAATTCATCTTCAAGTTGGAGCAAGAGGAATATGAACGCGAGAGCATCAACTGGGCATTCATCGAGTTTCCAGACAACCAAGACTGTTTGGATACTATTCAAGCACGTCCAAAAGGTATTCTTCCAATGCTTGATGATGAGTGTAAATTGGGACAGCGTGGAAGCGATAAGAATTGGGCACAGCGTTTGAATGAGATCTACCTCCCCGAGAGGAACCAAACCATCTCAGAGAATACTCGTTTCAGTGCTACTGCAATCCAAAAGGCAAAGGGTATTTTCTGTGTTCGTCACTTTGCTGGAAACGTTCAATACACTGCCGAGACTGGTTTCCTTGAAAAAAATCGTGATGAGATTCCCCTTACAGCCAAATCTTTGTTTGAAGAAGACTCTTCTGATCTTATTAAGGAGGTGTATGAGGTTCAGATGGAGCAGTCCGAAGAAGAGACTGGCAAGGGCCCCGCGAAACAGAAGACTGTGAGCCAGCAGTTCAAACAACAGCTCCAAAGCCTTATTGAAATGATTGAAACCACCGATCCGCATTATATTCGTTGTTTGAAGCCCAATGATGCAGCCAAGCCCAAGCTTTTGACTCGTAAACGTCTCACTGAGCAACTTCGCTACGGTGGTGTGTTGGAAGCCGTTCGCGTGGCTCGTATGGGTTATCCTGTCCGTCTCGATCATGCTGGCTTCTTCAAACGATACCGCATGCTTCTCCCTTCTGTACCCGAGGAGAAATTGGCTTGGAGCATGGAGGACGAGGATCCGCAAAAGCTTTGTGTCAAATTCTTGGACATCTTGTTGGAGGAAGGAGCCAAACCGCTCGTCTACGAGAATGCTGATGGCACAATCACTAGGGCTAATAAAATCCGCATGGCTCAACGTCAACCAGAGCCTATGGTTTTTGCCAAGACTGACGTTCAGCTTGGGAAGACGAAGGTGTTTATGAGGAAAGGTCCCCATGATTTGTTGGAAAGCCACCGTGTGTTCCACCAGAGTGCCAGCAGTACATTGATTCAAAGTTGGATGAAGGGAATGCAGCAGAGGAGACGATACCTCATCATGGCCGATGCGGCTCTGGATATTCAAAGGTGGTATCGCGGCTGCATGGGACGCGCCAGATGGTGGAGACTCAGGGAAGCCCAAGCAGGCCAACTGCTCACCAACAACTTCAGAATGCAAGTGGTTCGCATCAAATATAACCGATCCAGAGCAGGCACAATTTCTCTCCAGGCTCAGTACCGTGGACGCGCCACACGCCGTCTTATTGCCCTCACCAAGATCCAGGCTTATCGTCGCATGTACATCCGCAAGAACGCGTTCAGAAAGCTCAGATCTGCATCCGTTGCTATTCAATGTTGTGTGCGACGTGGTATTGCCAAGAAAGAGTTCAATGAGCTCAAACGTTCACAGAAAGACATGGGCAAACTTAAGGAGCACAATGAGAAACTCAAGATGGAGATGGCAAGTCTTAAGGCAATGTTACAAGCTCAAGCTGCCAGTGATGCCGGTAAAGCAGAAAATAAGAAGGCCATCGAAGAGAAAGAAGAGGAGATCAAGAAACTTGAAATCCGCGTCTCTCAACTTGAGAGAGAGCTTGCCAACGAGAAGGAATTTGTTCAAAAGTTGGAGAAGGAGCTTGCGGCGCAGAAGGAGAACAACCACAGAATTGTCCAGGATTTGCAATACCAAAAAGAGCTGCTCGCCAAATCACCACAGGTCTCCGAACAAGCCAGGAAACATTCTCGAGCCCAATCTACCGGTATACCTGCTGTTACTGAGCCTTTGGCCGAAGCTGTGGTTGTTGGTCACACAATCACCCCAGAGGCCTTGGCCATGCACCGTGCAGAGGTGGCAAGATTGGAGGCTCAGCTCGAGGAAGAACGGAAGATGCGTCATGCAGCAAGTCGAGAAATCAGAAGTCTTCGATCTGCTTTGGAGGGCAAGGGAGAATACGACGCTACTGCTTCTACCAAATTTATTTCTGACACCATGAGTGAAGTTACCGAAAGCGAGATGGACAGGAGTGATGTTGCCAATCTGAACGATATAGAGCCTGAGATGCGGTGCGTAACCACTTGTTGTTTTGGCTAGTCTTTTTGTTGCATTGTTCTATATGCCATGAGGGTGTGAGTTAGAAAGTGTTTCTACCCGCCTCTTGGCTAATAGACTGTTGGCTCACTTGGCTTTATCACTTTCACTTCAGACTTCTTTTGTTGTTGTTGGCATCTGGTGTAATCGTGTTCTTGATTGGAGTCTTTTTGGTACTGCTTCGATACCAAACAGTTCAAAAGACTAGGCTTTCACTTCTATCGCTGGATGGCGCGTATGATTTCTACGATTCATATGATTCCCAGGTCTCGATTTTTGTTGGATTATTCAGTTGATGCACCACTTTATGCTATGAAAGCTAAAGCATGTGCCGGAACGATGAGGCTGTGTCAACTTGGAGTTGCACAACTCTTCACCCGAGAATAAATAGTTTCATTTACTTTGGATACCCCCCTCTGATCTTTTTTCTGTTGTTGTCACTCTTCTCTTGTTGCGTTCCACAATCCCGTTACATCCTTCCGTAGTGCACCATCGACTCCACCTCCACCGTCCATGTCACAACCCGAGGATGTCATTGATGCCATTAAACATGATGTGAATGAAATGAGAGAAGCATTCACTCGCTCTGCTAGTGAATACTTCCCACTGATCAAAAGAGGATTCATTGGAGCAGAGGAACCGCCAGAAAATGCGGAAGAAGTTGCTGTTGGATGGAAACACGATGTTGTCAGTAGAAAAGACAGGGAAGAGGCATTGCGTGACGCAGTTCGAGTGTTTGAGACCAAAGTCAGGCGATTCTATCCTTTACTTGAAGAGGGTATCGAAGTTACTGTGTGGCAATTGAATACTAGTTCCGAAATTGGAGTAGACGCCGCAACAGGAGATGATTTCGTTACCAAGTCAAGCACAATGACTTTGAATTTACACCGCAAAGGCGATCTTCTTGTACAATCGGTTCTAACTTTCAACTCCACTGGAGGATACTTGAGTAAGGCGCTTGGCAGACACCGAAGAGACAAAGCTGCCTCTGAGCCACTTCCTTTGAATGATATCCTTGAGGTTAAGGCTGGATGTGTTGGCTTTGACAGTGCAGAGCTGCCTTCCTCCTCATCTAAAAAGGGCAAAACATCTAAAGTCAAGGCAGAGAACCTCCACAGCAGTCTCTTTGTCACCATTAAAGCCACACCTACACCCATGGCAACCGCTAGATCTTACTTCCTTCGACTCAAATCTCGTTCTGCTCGTAATGATCTCCTTACTGGCCTGCGTGGAATCCTTGCCGACTTGCAGGTTCACGAAGGTGTCAGCATTTCTCAAATCCAGACTCCACAACCCCAAGCAAGACGAATGCCTGGATCAGCAGTCAAGCCCAATGGACCCAATCCATTTGACAGACCTCGTGATGACATTATGGTCCCTCTTGCTGAAGTCCATGACCTAATAAACCGCGAACGCGAGAGCTATGATCGGCTTTTACTCACCATGCTACAGGGCAACTCTGATTTGAAGGAGAAGGAAGATGAACTCCTCAATCTGCGTGGTAAATTGCACGAGGCTATATTTGATTCAGCAGAGAAAGATAAAACTCAAGCCAATGACTCCAAATTGATCATGCAACTGAGTAAGAAGCTTGAAACTCTCTTGATGGAGAACGAAGATTTGAGAGATCACAATGACAGATTGAATCAGAGGCTTGTTACCGTGGAATGTGAGAAAATGAATTTGGCTGCCATGCAAAAATAAATGGACTCCGGTCGGCTTTGATGGACAGGGTAGGGATGGTACAGAGCTATGGATAGACGAATATTAGAAAGCTGAATTGGTATGTGATGCTGGAGATGATATGTGTAATTATCTTGATACTTAATAAGAACTCGCCCACTTGAGCTATCAGTCACGTGCATTGTTGCCTGCAAGTAAAGCATTAATATTTCAATTGCATTGTACCATAAAGGCATACGTTGATTGCCTAAGTAGAGCAATTAATAAGGGGGATCTTTTCCGTCTGTCAGCTGTCGTCCAGCACGGCAGAGAGCCGCACGAATCTTTTTTCCACTTCCATTTTTCACCTCGGCACTGGCAGGCATAAAAGCAACCATGGCGACAGCCTCCCTCATCCGCCACCTCCCCAAACTACAGACCACACATGCCTTGCGCACCCATCGGCCCAACCTAATCCTACCCACCACCTCTCTTCTCCAAACCTCCCGTCATTTCTCCACCGAAGATAATGTCAAGAGACGCAACATCGGTATCTCTGCTCATATCGACTCCGGCAAAACTACACTAACAGAGCGCATTTTGTTCTACACGGGACGTATTAAGGCGATTCATGATGTGAGAGGAAAGGATGGTGTGGGTGCCAAGATGGATAGTATGGATTTGGAGAGGGAGAAGGGGATTACTATTCAGAGTGCAGCTACTTTTTGTAGGGTGAGTTTAGAGGTTTCTATAGAGTTGTACGACTAATGAGTGTGTGGTCATTGTTGTGTTTTGGCATTCAATAAAATGCTGCTGCTGTTGGATATTTGTCGTTTCCTACTTATTCATGTGATTGTGTGTTGTGCATGTATTGATATTCGATCCTACAGTCAGTTCATGTACAACATGCTGCAACTGTTTTGTTGAATCATCGTTGATGCCTTTATAATATTGTCAAGATGCACATCTCATGTATAAAATGTTATTTCACAACCCCAAACTGCAGTGGAAAGATGCTCACATCAACATCATTGACACACCCGGTCACGTTGACTTTACAATCGAAGTAGAACGCGCTCTTCGTGTCCTAGATGGCGGAATCTTGGTTCTCTGTGGTGTTTCTGGTGTACAATCCCAATCCCTTACGGTGGATAGACAAATGAAACGTTACAATGTACCGCGATTGGCATTTGTCAACAAGTTGGACAGACAGGGATCTAACCCTTGGAAAGTCATTGATGATCTTAGAAATCAGTTGAAGTTAAATGCTTGTGCTGTGCAAATCCCGATTGGGTTGGAAGACAAACACGAGGGTGTGGTGGATTTGATTCTAGGAAAAAGCTACGTGTTTGATGGAGAGAAGGGTGAAAAGATAGTAGAGGGAGAAGTTCCAGCTGACATGGCGGACAAGGTAGAGTCTAAGAGGTTGGAGCTCATTGAACGCCTCGCCGACGTTGATGAGGAGATTGGTGAATTATTCCTGATGGAGGAGACGCCTACCGCAGAACAGTTGAAGGAGGCTATTCGGAGGCAGACATTGAATTGTCAGTTTGTGCCTGTATTCATGGGATCTGCTTTCAAGAATAAGGGTGTACAACCGTTGTTGGATGGAGTCATTGATTACTTGCCTGAGCCTATTGAGAAACCAAATTTTGCGTTGGATACGGCCAATGACGAAGCGCCAGTTGAGATTACAGGAAAGAAAGAAGATCCTTTGCTGGCATTGGCATTCAAATTGGAAGAGACAAATTTCGGCCAGCTCACTTATATGAGAATCTATCAAGGTATGTTGAAAAAAGGCAATAACATTGTCAACGTAGCAGATGGAAAGAAGATTAAGCTTGCCAGGATAGTTCGTATGCACTCGGATGATATGGAAGAAATCGACGAGGCCCACGCTGGAGATGTTGTTGCCATGTTTGGAGTTGATTGCCGGTCTATGGATACATTCTCAGATGGCAATATAAACCTTGTTATGAGCTCCATGTATGTGCCCGAGCCTGTAATGAGTCTCGCGGTCAAACCCGCAGAAAGCAAGATGCAAAATGCATTCGCAAAGGCATTGGGTAAATTCACGAAAGAGGACCCGACTCTTCAGGTCAGAGTTGATAACGAAACGAAAGAAACTGTACTCAGTGGGATGGGAGAGCTTCACTTGGAAGTATACATTGAACGTATGAAACGTGAGTACAATGTAGAATGCATCTCTGGTCAACCCAATGTCAACTACAAAGAAACTATTGGAGCTGTGACACCTTTCGATTGGCTTCACAAGAAGCAATCTGGAGGTTCTGGTCAGTATGCCAAGGTGAAGGGATATATTGAGCCCATGTCAGAGGAGGAAGTAAAAGAGCTTGGAAAGCCAAACCAATTCAGAAACAAATGCATTGGTACAAACATTCCACCAGAGTACTATCCCAGTTGTCAAAAGGGTATGGAAGATGCCATGCACGTAGGAGCTTTGGTTGGATGCGAGGTGGAAGGAGTTCGTGTAGTGTTGGAGGACGGAGCCAGCCATGCAGTTGATTCCTCTGATATGGCGTTCAGAATCTGTATGGCTAATGCAATTCGCGATACTATGAAGAAGGCTAGGCCTAGCGTCCTTGAGCCTGTCATGACTGTAGAGATCGAGGTAAGAACGCAATAATCATTATGATATCAGGCTTCTTTCAAGCCGTTGCTCAAACTCTGTTTTTGTAGGTCCCATCTGAGTTTCAAGGATCTGTTACTGCTTCAGTAAGCAGGCGTATGGGCGTAATCGAAAACTCCCAAATGAATGATGATGGAAGTGGCCTGAAGCTCACTGCACAAGTTCCTCTAGCAAACATGTTTGGGTACTCCACGGAGTTGAGATCCTTGACCCAAGGCAAGGGTGAATTCTCTATGGAATATTTCAAGCACATTCCAGTTCCAAGATGCACCCAAGAAGAATTGATGGCCAAGTACAAGGCCGAACGTGAGGCCAAGGAGGCAGCTTAACTAATAGACATGTGATAGATGGCATAGTGTTTTGACAAAATCATAAAATAGATTGAATAGAGTTTGTGCCCTCTCATCTTGGGTATCTTACCTTCTATAAAGGATACCGTTTTCTCAAAAAGACAATGAGATGTATCAAATGAGATATCGCTGGAGATGACAAAATGCATATGCGTTAAAGGTACTCACCCAAATTCCTCCCTTCTCCCCTCTTCTACTCTCTTCTCTCTCCTCTCTCTCGTCCGTTCCATCTGCGATCACATATCAGAGCATCCAAGTCTCATGATGCCTCCGCGTAGGTCTACCAGAGGTCAAAGGACTTCGTACAAAAAGGGTGATTTCGTCGAAGT